>JASDQU010949820.1:58758-87941 GCA_032191745.1 Picea mariana | reverse complement strand
TTTCCATGCCAATCAAGGAAAATAAATTTAACATCGGGACAATGAAGCAACCCAAAATGGCCAGCATTGGAGATTACTAGGATGAGCAAACAATATAAAGTATCACATAGTTGTTACGCGAATACGGTGACCTCTTTCCCACAACATTCACAGAGATGAAGGGAATAGCCAGAGAACTGGGAGAAATGAAGATACCACTCAGACCTGAAGCGAGACCTATTAGACAACGAACCTACAGACTAAACCCCATATATAAACAGAAAGTTAAAGATGAGATCGATAGGATTCTCGAAGCCGGCATCATAGAACCAGTTGAGGAGTCAAAATGGATAAGCTCATGGTAGTACAAGACAAGAAATAAGGAAGAGGGATCAGGATATGCATCGAATTGAGGAAATTAAATGATGCATGCATGACCCGTTCCCTACACGATTCACAGATGAAGTGTTAGAGAACTTCGGAGGACATGAAGCTTACTCATTCATTGATGGATTCTCGGGCTACCACCAGATTAAGATAGCACAGGAGGACAGACACAAGACCACGTTTGCGATAGAATGGGGATCTTATCAGTACACAGTCATGCCGTTTGGACTGAATAATGCACCGGTAATATTCTCCAGAGTATTCATTGTTGCGTTTAAGGAATTCATCCATCAATTTCTTGAAGTATACCTAGATGATTGGATAGTCTATAGCCTGTTGAAAAATCATGTGGAAGTTTGAGGACTGATGTTAGAAAGATGTAGACAATGCCAGATATCACTGAATATCCAGAAATACATATTTGGAACACCGTTTGGGATACTATTGGGCCACATAGTATGCCAACAAGGTTTATTGGTAGATCCAACAAAGATCGCAATCATTGTTAACTTGCCAACACCAAAAATATTTCGTCAGCTAAGAGAAACGTTAGGACACACAGGATATTATAAGAAATTCATCAAAGGATATGCATAGATCACAACACCAATGGAAAAGTTTTTAAGGAAGGATACAAAGTTTCAGTGGAATGACGAGTGTCAACACAGTCTGGATACCTTGAAGGAAAAGATGGTTACCGTGCCGATATTAGTATTTCCAGAATGGGAAAAAACATTCCACGTGCATGTAGATGCATCAACGATAGCACTCAGAGCTATCTTGGCGTAGCCAGGAACAAGAGACTTGGATCACCCAATAGCGTTCACAAGCATAAAGTTATCAGACTCATAACAGAACTATAACACGACAGAAAGAGAAGGCCTAGCCATGGTCTATTCACTATAAAAATTCAGACATTACTTATTGAGAAAGCACTTTAAAGTGTTCACAGATCACTCATCCCTAAAATACCTTGTCAACAATCCAGTGTTGGGGGGGATAATCTATCAATGGTTACTACTATTCTAAGAATTCAACTTTGAAGTAATAGTTAAACCAGGGAAATTGAATGCAGGACTTGACTACCTTTTGAGGGTCACAAATGGAGAAGACCCTACGAATTTAGAAGACAAATTTCCAGATGCAAAGTTATTCTCAGTACATATTGCTAATGAATAATTTGTATATATCATTCAGTACTTGAGTACAGGTACCGTGCCACAAGACTATAGCACCGCGTAGAAGAAAAACCTAGTAGTCTGCATTGCCGACTATCAACTGATTGCCGAACAGTTATATAAAATGGGTGCAGATAGCATCTTGTGAAGATACACATTAGAGCATGAAAGAACAAGAGTCTTAGAAGATCCCCACGAGGGAATAGCAGAAGGGAATTATGCGGGTAAATCTACCATGCATAAGATATTGCGCACAGGACTATGGTGGCCAACAATTCACAGAGGCTCAAAGGAGTACTTTCGAAGATGCGATGTTTGTCAAAGGGTGTAAAACCCAACAGAAGGGGCATGATGCCATTATGACCACAAGTAACATTACAGGCATTTGACAAGTAGGCAATATAATTTGTGGGACCAATCAACCCACCGAAAAAAATAACGGGGGCTAGGTACATTATCACTGCAACAGAATATTTGACAAGATGGGTGGAAGCTGCACCAGTAAAAGATTGCAGTGTAGAAACAACAACACACTTTTTGTTTGAATAAGTAATCACTCGATTCGGGTGTCGAAGAGTTTGATGAGTGACCAAGGCACGCAATTCATAGATATCAACATCCACGCGATGACTGAAGAGTTTGAAGTCCATCATCAGAAGAGCACACTGTATCATCCATAGGCAAATGGCATAGTGGAAGCCTTCAACAAGATTCTAGAGAATGCACTGACAAATATTTGTAATGTCAACAAAGACCACTGGGACCTCAAAGTACCAATAGTATTATGGGCATATAGGACTACATGCAAAAATTTGACAGGGCACACACCATTTAAACTGGTTTATGGCCAAGAAGCAGTAGTACCATTAAAATTTTTAGTACCCATCTTGCGCATAGCAGCTATCACACAAATGATAGAATGAGGTGCAGTACAGGAGAGACTGAATCAGTTATTGACCATGGAGGAAGACCGAATCTTGGTAGGATTCCATCAACAAGTGTAAAAAGCAAGAGACAAAGATTGGCATGATAGACACATCAAGAAGAAAATGTTCAAGGAAGGAGATCTAGTATTGATGTATGACAACAAATCGTTACAGCACCCAGGAAATCTTAGAATGCATTGGTTATGAGCATTCAAAGTAATATCTGTCACCGAAAAAGGTGCTATACAGTTAATAGATTTAGCAGGCACAGAACTCAAAGGAATGATCAACGAGAGCTGATTGAATTTGTACAAGGATAGTCGACCACCCACTGTGCAACAAAAATAAAATAAGGAGAAGGAAACAAAATTAAAAAGGGAGAAGTACGCCAGAAGTAGAAAGGTTGCATAAATTTATAAACACAAATGCAGAAAGGATGAGAACAAGGGTTACATACAAAGGGAAACAAGCGGGAAAAATATAGGTGGCAAAAGAAACATGACATGACAACACTAGGAAAAATTAAAGAAAGGAAAGGACGGATGAGTCGGCACATTACTCACACCAATAGAACATGGGACAAGAGGAGTAATGGTAAGTACGAAACCACCAAAGATGCATTAAATCCGCAATTAAGGTGCATTTAACCCATAACCAAGGAAGTGTACTCAACAAGATTCATGGGAAAGCCATACAACACATGGGCGCGAGAGCCCATAGTCTATTCATGAAGACAGAGTAGACAAAGAGAAAAAGAGGCGAAAGAATATAGAGAGAGTTCACGAATACCATAGGAACCATTTGAGACTATCAACCATTTTATACTCACCACGATGGCACTGCCCAATAAATTAGAAGCGAGCTAGATCGCCAGACAAACCAGAGTTCAAACTAGGTCACGAGGACATGCATCTCAGAACACCCAATAGAGGAGACCGCAGACGATGTCTCAGCTTGGTCGGAATGGCATACAGAGGGACAACCTAAAGTCGCTGGAACTTTGAGCCAGCCACCGCAGCCGAAGGACAAGATACAGATACCAATTTCACCCCGCAAGAAACCTGCAGCAGGAATTTGTCTACCACGCATACCAGATGGGGTATAGGTAGGACCAGAGCTACTGGGTCATGTCGAGAAGCTCAAATACTTAGACCATGATGTAGCAGATGAAGCCAAGTTCCTAGAACTTGCACAGAGGGTCTTTATACAGACCATAGGAAAAACTCATCTTGGAGAACTGATCAACTAGCCATACTAGTGGGAAACTGGGCTGGAGAAAACAAGAATCTTAGGTCTGTTGAACCTACCACATTTTGGTAGAGGCCAGAATGCAAAAACATGCATCAAGAAACTATTAACACTCACACATGGAGGGGACATATGGATGGACAAACCCATCCCCATAATCGTTGAGCTTATTGCACAAATAACATGCTTACCAATTCGGGTTATCGATCTCGCGTTGGTTCTGGATGACAAATCCAAGGAGAAAGTGATGGCGGAAGAAATGAAGAATAAGTATGGCACCACTAGGGGGATGAGAGGCATCATCATAAAATGAACCAATAATGCAGCCACACAATTGGGCGCAAAAATCTTAGCCTGGAAGTTGCTAAGAAAATGCATAGAGGAAGTACCAATCAGAGTTATTGCAATTGCAATCCAATGCGTAGAAGGCACCTCAATGAGTTGGGATCCATACTTACTGAACTTATTCCTAGAGGATTGAAAGGATGCGTAGTACCTAAGCACAAAGTTCCACTACTCATGGATGATTACTTTAATAGCCTTCATGGGATGGCGAGAACCAGGCTATGTAGTTTTTTGTACCATTCCACAGCCAGCAGGAGCGAGGTATCTATTTTTGAAAGTAGGGACGAACGCCAGGCATAAGAGAGAGAATGGGATCATATTTGAAGCATACATATGAGAAATATAGGAATGCAACAACCAATCGTGGAGAATAACACTAGAGGCTGTCACATGATATGTGGACATCGCCAATTTCTAGGCCACATGACAAGCAATGTGGATACATCCATGACAGGATCTGGCTAAATAATGGCTACATATGTGATACTACATTACAGAGGGATATATCTATATGGTCATCAGCGAATGGCCTCACGAATGGAAGATTCCAACCATCACCTAGGAAGTGTCAGAAAGAACAACAGAAGGAGAGGCAGAGCAGGGGGAAACACAGCCTCCGAAAATCCAAGTGCCCAAGCAACCAAGAACGGGCCAAGGCAAGCTGACACAGATAGAAAAAGGACCAAATAAGACATGAACCCATAAGGGGAAGAATGAGAATACACAACCAACCAAGGAACAATAGAAACAGACTGAGAGAGCGCGGGAGAACGCCTCAAATCCCAACACACAGAAACCTGGGGGAAATAAGAGACCATCCACACAGGAAGGAGGCACATGCAAGAATTCAAAGGCACAATGAGCACCATCAGAAGACATGATTATGGAGGAAGATGGGGACATGATCGCTAGAATGGTCCGGGTTTTCTAGTCGAGGACTTCGACCATGCAACACATCATAGGGACAAACTGCAAAAAGAGTTGGCAGAAATGGGACAGTTCCTTAAGAAATTTGGGGAAGTACAAATAGAAAGTAGTAGAAAGAGCATAGAGACATCAACATCACAGACCGATGAATGAGTGGAGGTAGAAGAACAAGATCCAGTTCACTCCTTACCACACACAAACACAATGGTCTACATCACACCTAGCATGCTACACATGGATGAAATCGTGGGGTAAACACCCTTGAAGGATTTAAACCACATCCAATTGTTCTTGACATGGATGCCATCAAGATAACTACGCAAGTTGCAGGTTAGCGTCGACCAAGAGGTACAGTCTCACGCACACAAAAACTTAGTTGAATTACAACAAGGAACAAAGAAGCGGGAGGCATTGGAAAAATTTTGCGAGTAGGTGAAGTTCAAAACTCAGGAGGAAAAAGAACGCAGGAACAAATTGGAATGAAGAGTAGGAGGAATTTTTGAGAAACTTCCAAACACTGTGCAATGGAACGAACTTCCATTAGCAGAAAAGATTGATTAGATTGTGAAGGCCATCGAGCAATATCAGAAGGAGATCAAGAATCTCCGAGAGAATATCATACCCACCACTCCAACGATAGTGAAGGAGAAAAGGAAGTAGGAAGAAACGATATAGCTGCAGGATATGGAGCAATAGTTTAGCACAACAACTGACTTGTTCGATAAAGCAGCGCAACTTTGGACTAGGTTGGAGGAAGATCCACAGGTCCAATGGTAGGACAAGGAAGAGGAAAGGATCAATGCAATGATCCAAGAGCTCAATCAAAATCAGAAGACCATACCAATCCCAGAACGTGTCAAATGGACGCAGGAGATTAAGAAATTGTAGGCAGAGCATATCTCTGCGCAAACGTAGAAACATGAGCACCAGGCTCAAATGGAGCCATTGCAGGAGTAGGTAGTATAAGTACTGGCACAGTAAGAGGAAGCTAAGACATAGATATCAAAAACCTAGGAAGAATGTGCAGGATTTTTGAGCGATGAAGTGGCAGTCTGGGTAGTGGACACAATCAAGGATAAGACTACGCAGACAATGACACAAACAACATAACTCAAGGAAAAGTTCCAGATGATCACGAAGGAGATCAAGGAAGCTCAAAAGGATTAGGTGGCTCGGGATGAGCCACATGTTAGTGTTGGGGGCATGTTGGCAGCAATCCAAAGTGGAAAGAAGGACGATCGTGGGGAAAGAAAGAATGCAGAAACTGAAGCAACAACTAGAGGAAAAAACAACACGCATGCATGGAAGAAGGCGTGCACAAGGAAAGCGACAGCTGGAAGGAAGAACAACATGCATGCATGGGAGGAATACATAACATCAATAGGGTTAGGGTTTTGGTAATATATTGTAAATGGATGAAGAGATCAAAATATATAAATATAGATATGTAGGTATCATAGGGGGTTCCTTCTTGTTAGTTCAGTTTTTCATTGTTACATCATAGATATGCATGAGTCAATGTGAATTGTAATGTTGTTATGTACTATTTTGTAAGTTGTTGAGCTAGAGGAGAGGAGAGAAGGAAGATCTGAGGATCAGATCATAGGCTGAGGAACCTGGTGCGATCTAGTTCACCTCATATAGATCTTACCCATATGAGGAGAATTGTAAGCGCACAATGCTAGATATGTAGAACTACCATAATAAAAGAGCCAAGAGACAAATCTTTGTGGATGTATCCCGGGAGGGGGTGAACCATGGTAAAATTTGTGTAATGGGATGAATGCATGCATACATTTACCATCTTTTCAGTAGTTATTTGTTATGCTTAATGAATGAATGAGTTATTACATTGCTTGCTTAAATATTGTTGCGATATTGAGGAAATAAGTCGTGAATACAGTAGCTTGCAATCACAAGTTATAATAAATGGTCTAGAATAAAGATCCCATATCTTGCGCTCAATCCTAGGCTATAAACACCTGAGTCTTACAACCACCCATTAAAGCTATCTCGGGTGAGACTACACGACGCATCCTGCATGCTGCGTTGCCTTCTGGTTTACCAGGAGGGCCAATAGTTTTAGAGGCTTTTGATGGAAACCCGAAAGACATGAACCCTAGGTAAATAACTCAGATGATAGAGTGGAACCAATAATCAATAACCAACACCATGTTAACTAATTATACATTTGTGAAATATTGTAATTTTATTCTCATGCAGTTGGTCAAGAGTGGGATGCACTACATTTATACGTCACAAACAATATTGATTGGATGAAGGTATGGATTGAATGATGTAAACAATATGGTCAAGGATTATCATGGGAAGGTGTGGCTTCATTGGTTAAATAAACACATCACAATGGAGATACCAATCTCACACAAAGGGAAAACGATTTATCATATGGTTTAAAAGATAAACAGGAAAGCATATTAATAAGCCATTCTATTTAATTATTCTCAATTATATTGATGTACAAGTTGCTTCTTTTTTTTTTGTTGTTGCATACTTTCCAAACATAAAATATTTACTTAATTATCAATTGATGATGTCATTTTTACGTGTTTGGCATATTGCAGGTAAAACACCATAATGCTATGTGGTGCAACGATCGTAAATTTCACATCAAAAAGTTGGATGAACTGAAGAAAACATCTGATTTTGGGATAACTGCAATCTTTGAGGTGACTAATGTTTCCTCTAGAAGTGATAGACATCCAAAACTGTCAGAAAAATGATAATATGGGTATTTGGAAGATATTATTGAGTGTGACTTTAAATCCTTCAAGTTCGTTCCATTCATTGTCAAATGGTACAAGCTATGATTGAATCAACGTGATATCGATAGAACTGTTATTAAACATGCTAATGGATTTACCATGGTCAATACAAGGTCCCTTGAGCTAAGAACATAGCCCTATGTTCTTCCAAGTCAATGTGAACATGTATTTTACTCAAAGGTTCCAGGTAGAGGGGGTTGGTCATTTTTTATTAGACATGATCCAAGAGGAAGGCCGATAAAGTATAATGTAGAGGAAGATCAAGAGGGTATTGAAGAAGATGATCATGTTCCAGAGGAAGATGTTGAAGAATTAGTTGAACCAAATGATGTAGGAGAAAATGTTCATGAATATGATATCCATGATGACTTTATTGAAACTGACATCGACGACGACGATGATGATATGGCCAATCCTTACAATGTTGAATCTGGATCGGATGATACAGATGTGGACTTGGACAAAGAAGATGATCAATTACATTGAAGTATACGAGGTATGCCTTAATGTATCTAATATATATATATATATATATATAGAGAGAGAGAGAGATTTAATATTGATAGAATTATTGACTTGTATTGGTATATTGTATAAATTAGCGTTCAAGTTTAATTATGTCATTTTATAGTACGTCGGTATATGTTGTGGGAGATGTTTCTTAATTATGACAAAAAACACATTCATTTATTTTCTATTACATAGATTTTGTCTGGTTTTGGGGAATTGAGAGTGACATGAGGGTGTGGGGGAGATGAGCTTCCACCTTCACGTGGTTGGCCCCGATCAATAGAGAATATTAAACAATTTTAGAAACAAAGGGAAGCTCGACAACGCTAATGGAAAAATAATCTAATTTCATCTAGTTCATTATTTTATAATATTTAATATCTCAAAAATAAGGCGCACCTGCTCACGTACTTGAAACCGACACATATAAATGACATGTGAATGGGGCCAACGTTGAAATTTTTTCAAATTGTGCTTGTATGGACTGAAATTTGACATGGTTAGACTAGACACATGAATTTACTATATGGGATAGTTTTTGGACTCAAACACGACTCACACAAACAATTCTAAAATCAAACAACAAACCTATACAATAATTAATGTGAATGGGGCCAATGTTGAAATTTTTTCAATGTGTACTTGTATGGACTGAAATTTGACATGTTAGGACAACACACATGCATTGATGGTATGAGAGGGTTTCCATACTTAAACATGACTCAAAAAAATAATTTGACAATCAAATATTCATTGGTTATTCTATCAAAACCCAAAAATACGACGTGCATGCTCATGTACTTGACCCCTCTTATAAGTGACATGTGAATGGGGCTAATGTTAAAATTTTTTCAATTTGTTCTTGTATGGAATGGAATTTGACATGTTTAGAATAGACCCATGCAATGACGATATGGGAGGGTTTCTAGACTCAAACATGACTCATGCAAACAATTTGACAATCAAACAACAAGCCTGTAGAATAATTGATGTGACGGACTAGATGAATTAATACATAAATCTGACATCAAATTTCTATATGAATATTCCTGAATCATCTATAATTATACAGGATCAAATCCCATTTCATCAAATATTTGGTTTTTGATCATAACCCAAAAATAAGGCGTTCTTTCTCATGTACTTGAAATCGACGCATATAAGTGACATGTGAATGGGGCCAATGTTGATTTTTTTTCAATTTGTTCTTGTATGGACTAAATTTGACATGGTTAGAATAGATGCATACATTGACAATATGGGAGGGTTTCCAAACTCAAACATGACTCACACAAACAATTCGACAATCAAACAACAAGCCAATAGAATAATTAATTTAAGTTATATTTTGATGGAATATGCAATTCCTTAGTGAAGGATTATTGATTAGTATTCTCTTTTAGAACTCACCTATATATTGGAAGCCTATTGGCACATGATCAAACTATTTGTGACATTATTTATTGCATATTTCAATAATTTTATACATTATACATATTTTTTGCAAATGACGTAAAATTTCAAGGTGTCAAGCATCAATAACATGTTTATGATCAACACTAACTCAAATCGCACATGACAACTTATAAATATGAGGTCCAACATGTTACATAAATAGGGTGGTCGTAAATTTATTTTTCATATTGATTATATCATCATTTCATAATCATGTCATGCATTTGTTTTTTAGTTTTCTAACTATTTGAAATTATTTTATGCTCATTGTTTAGCTACATATTAGTGATATAGTAATTTAATAATTTCATTAACACTTGTTTTCATAAATATTGGTTCTATTTCTTTGGTGGCATCCTTATGTCATTGAAATATTTCTCAATTGAGTCTTTTTTCTTTTAGTTGTATCTTTATCCTCTTGACCTGCCCTCTTTCTATAAAGGATGAATATAGTGGAACCATTAATGATTAATTACACCTAACTATAAGTAAACATACCTAATGACTACCTCATTACTAACTTAGACAACTAGAACACGATTCTTCATTATCACACTAATATGAATTTCCCTCTATTGTTGGAAACATATGGCACTTTTATCAACCACTTTTTCCAAGTGTTATGCTAAACTCATCCAAGCATTTTAGTGTTTCACACGTCAGATACATGGAAATGACTTTGGACATGGTTAAAACTAGCCACAAACATTTTCATACCACATTATAACATCAAATATGGTTCGAATATCTGAATATCCGACGACCATCGGGGACATTTTGAAAAAAAAAAGCAAGAAAATTACAAATTTTAAAGGTAAAATCCGACGGCAAGGCCAATTGTTTGGGTGGTGTTAGATGATGCCATCAGATTTTGGGTTCAAATATAGTTGTGAAGGATTATCAGTTGTGATGGTTCTTTGAGAACTACAATCAAACTCATGCCCATATGCGTCCATTCCCACCTAGAATGATCAATAAATGTCATCATCGTAATTGTCATCATTGTTGTCATAATATTGCATCAACGAAGTTTCGTTGAACATGATGTTTATCATTGTTATAACATCTTCGTCGAAATTGTTCGAAAACATGGGACTTTGGCCCATGAGTTTGGTGGAAAGAAGAAGACGCCAGATGACATTTTGTATTTAAATAATGATTTCATACTAATATTCTTTATGGAGAAAAAATTACGTAGATAAGAGAAAAAAACAAAGACAAGACATAACTAATGAAGCTTGTGCAATTTATCAAGTTCTTATTTGTTTATGTTATTGCATGCCCTTGCAGTACTAGATGCGAGGACGTGTGTCACAAACAAATTTTAGAATAAACAACTAAAAGACATTGTACTAGAACTAGACATGGGAAATAATGACCTATGAATGGGGCCAATGTTGAAATTTTTTCAAATTGTTTCTGTATGCACTGAAATTTGACATGGATAGACTGTTCACATTCCTTGTTGATATGGGAGGGTTTCCAAAATCAAATATAACCCACACACCCAGTATATATATCTGATTTCATCCTTGTTTCGTTTGAACTTTCTCGAATTAATGTCATGCATGGAACTCCCAACATACCCATCGTCGTGGTCATGCTCTTTATATTCATATCCCATGTCGCTCAAAACCAACATCATGCCAATTGGGCCCATGATTTTGGTGGTAATAAGAAGGTGTCAGATGAGATTTCATATTTAAATAATGATTTCGTACAAATATTATTTATGGAGAAAAAAGTACTTAGATGAGAGAAAAAAACAAAGACACAAAATAATTGTTGAATATTGTGCAATTTATTATGTACTTGTTTATCGATGTTATTGAATTCCCTTGTGGTATTACATGCGTGAACGTGAATATCGAAATAATTTTAAAAGAAACATTTAAAAGATATTATACTAGGACTAGACATGTGCAACAATGGCCTGTGACTAGAGCCAACGTTGAAATTTTTTCAAACTGTTTATGTATTCACTGAAATTTGGCATGGATAGACTATTCACTAAAAACTAAATTATTGCTAGTTTGTTTGTTTAGATATTTTTTCACCACATAAATCATTAGCTGAATTGATTACATCATCATGTTTTGTTTCTATATTTACCTCTGTAATCAATTTTTTCAAAATGTATCCATGTACTTAGGAAATTTGAAAAAAATAAATCCGTAAGAAATGGAGATTATGTAAAAACCTCCACAAGAAGGCATTCTCCTTGAGGTGTTATAATTTATCACATCAACACTTGTATCTTGAAGACATGGTAAAACATCAAGAAATTCAAACATCCTAGAATCCCAATGGAAGCCAACATGATCAAGTACACTGATAAGAGTGAAACATTTGTACAACTTGAGAATGTGATGGAGTTATTATGCAAAGTCTCGTACCTATATGAAAATGACACTTATTAGTGCTCACGAGCAATACAATTAATTCAAAAAACTCACAAAATGTTCAATTAATAGAAAGGTGGTAAATTAGTTATTTCATGCATAGAATCAAATCTTCAAACTTTGACATGCATCACAAGAAATATCCAATGTTCCAAGTTCATCAAATGCTTATTTTGATGGCATAGTAGAAAATACTTCGAAGAAAAAAAGGTGTTTCTATTGGGGACACTATTAGTGATAGGGAATGCCAAGTATGAAAATATCATTGGTCTTCAATTTATTATAACCATAACATTATGCTAGAGGATTATAGGGAGTAGGATGTCTCATGGACATCATGTATTGTATAAGCATCTTACATTCCCAATGTTTTAAACTTTTGGGAGGTTATTGATTGGAGCCTGAAATCCTTTGACAATGAAAGAGAAATGGTTAGGAAAAAAGAACAAGGCAAGTCCAACACACACTCAACCACATATGCATTGAGAACAATGTTGGATTCCTCACATGTGAAGAGATTCTTAATACCAAATAGACTCTTAAGTGATTCTCAAGTTAAAATCAATGTTGGCTTCCTCGCATATGAAGAGATTCTTAAGTCAAAATCATGATGCATATGAATTAATAGACTCTTGGAGAGTAAAACACTACGGGAGTCCACAACAAAGGATATGTATGACCTATATGTCCTAGCTCAAAGGTATAAATATATATCTTATATTCTCATACGCATGAAGGGTAGAAATCTACCCCTAAATTTCCACATTCTATTTCTTATGTTCTCACATCATAATGAAAAAAACGACTCTTTTTATTGGGCTTAAATAATCTATGTTAAGGTTACACAACAAATTACCAATTTTGATACTTATGAAAAATATGTTTCCCCATGTATTGTATATTCTTTGGCTTTTTGGAAGATGTTCCAAGGATTCCTTATTTTTAATTTGAGACTCTATTTCTATTATTCTATATGGTATAGGACTTACATTGTTATTCATAGTTATGATGAACATTTTTGTAAACACAATTTTTATATTTTTGGTGGTAGATGCTATATTGGGACCCATTATTGATCAATTTTAGTAGCATATGGTACCAATTTGATATACTCCTATTTTCTCTAGAAATAGATATACAAAATTATGGCCACTTTCTATTATTCAATGGCTAGCCATATGTTGATACATTTACAATGTGGTTGTTTTCAATGATTTCATGGACAAGAGRAAATGTTATAAATATGGTKCTTTAATTTCATCATCTTTATTTTAAATAAACACATGTTTCGATAATGAGAGGTAGTTATAGGAGGAAATGTTATAAATAAGGAAACAACTAGGGAATATTTATTAGGAGTTATAAGGTGACTAAACTCTTTAGGAAGTCATGACCCTTTTAAGTTACATGTTCATAACTTGGTTGGTATGGTGATCCAATTATGTGTTTTTCTTAAATGTTTTTTAAGTTTGGAGACAATTTTTTTTTTTTAAAGCCTTTACCCCTCATATGTAAACTTATGGACCAAATTCCCCAGATAGCATAAGAATAGAAATGACTCCATGCCTTGATAATGGTATAGAGTCAATGATAAAAATCCACTCTTTGACAATGAAATGATGTTAATTTCAAGGGAATATGATAGCAATTATGAATCCGTAGACCATAATATAGGCCCTAAAGGTGAAATATTTTCCCTAAAAAGAGAAAATGAACCCAATTTCAAAGTTAGGATGCAACATGGATGGTTCTTGTGGTCCAAGATATGGTTTGGGCCAAAAAATAGTGATTTATCTTATTATCAATGTTTTTTGGGCTAAGAAGTCATATATAAGGACCTATATTAGGGTTGATACATTCTTGGGAGTTACGAGATATGGTTTAGGTGCCATTGGGATTACAAGTTTAGTTGGATTATTGATGAAGGGTAATATGGTAAAAGTTTAAGGGGTTATAAGGATTAAAAATATGTTGTTATATGTTATAGTGTACAGTTTTAAGGATTGTAAGAACTACGAGTTAAGGGTTATAAGGATTAGGGTCGTTGACAAGGATTAGGAATTATGATTTATAGGGGTTAGTATTTTGGGGTTATATTTGTTACATGTTAGTAGTAATATGGGTCAAATAGTTTTACAAGGGACATATGCCTTATGTTTTATAGGGATGAATGGTGATAAGGGTTAATGATTATGGAGCTATGGGTGGTAGTGGATAAAGTTTAGACAATAAACATGGTTATATAATGGTTGTAGTTGTCAGAGCAAGATTTGCCTCACCTTATTCAATCTTGCATATAGGGCCTTACTCCATTTCCCTATGCAGACTCACTTTCCTGATTGATAAATATAGAGACAAAATATAAATTTTTTCCACTTGTATGCATCTTGCACCCTATACATCAAGTGTATACATAGGCTACTCCACTACAACCCGCGTACATCAGGATTTGTGCCAGAAAATCAAAATTAAATGTCAGGTTTTCATGTCACAACAGAAGATCTTTGATCCTTGGCCTTCCATATACTAGAAACGTTTTGACTCGGCCCTTCAGTTTCATTTTGAAGACTATAAAGAATCCAATTCTGAGCCATGGAAAAGGAGAGAGAATTCAACTTTGAGAGCAAAGTTACTCTGGAGAAATTATTACTTCATATTGAGTCTTCATCCCTTTGTCCTTTAAGTCTGAACACAGTGTTTATCCCCCAAGCTCTTCCCTTATTGATGGAGAATCTCATTGTCTCCCTTTTATGAGCTTGCCTTTGGTGGAGGATTGAAGTGGTGGAGGCCCAACTGGAAGGAACTTGGTTTCTTAGTTCCGAACCATGCCGACACAAAAGTTTGTAATATTTTCACTTTTGTTGATCATTTATTAATAGAAATACTCCTTTCCCATCTAATTGATATCTTGCAAATATATGAGTTATTATCCATGGGCATGTTTGTTTTGTATATTAATGGATTATGCTATCTAATGTGCTAACCTTTTATATTATCACTATATGCTTTCCTCGCTTGTTTGTTGAGAACTTGTGGCAGGTATAAAGCTTTGGGTCAAAGTGCTCAACAATGGATGTCATCAAACATTTGGCCGAGGTAGGTCCTTTTCTTATCTCTCTTTCACATTGGTTTATATAGAATGTTTATGGGAAAGAGTTGATTTCTGCAGTCATACCTATCTGTTGTGGTTTACCCTAGCCATAGAGATATTTTCCTCGTAACAGAATTGGTGACCATACTGGGGATGAATCTTCTTTCTTAAGGTTTGAAGTACTTTTCTCCTTATATTTCTCTTGTTTCTATTGTGGTTCTTGTTATAACATTACTTGACAAATCATGTTCACTCTAGGTCTAAGTTTTCATCCTTTCTCCCTTTCCTTCCTTTGTTTCAAAGCATTTACGTGCCTTTTACCTTGACAGTCACATATACATGTAGGTTGTCTCACTGCAAGCTACGTATACACGCTCTATTTTCCCAAACAGTCACATACACCCTTTTTCCTTTCTTGCTTGCTTGGTCTAGTGTTTGTTGGGTGGGATTTGATGCTTGTTGATCCTTCTTAGGTATCTGTAGTGCTTGTGGGATGACAGGAAACCCTCTTTTGGTTGAATTTATGGGCAAAGTCTTTCTCTTCGTTTTTTCATTTTTATTGTCCTTGTATATTGGGCTGGGTATTTCGTTGATTGATATCCTTCTTGAGTTATCTCTTTTTTATACACAATAGGGCTATATATCAAGTTACTTTTAAGTCCATGCATTTTCAATTTCAATATATTGAAAATACAAAAAAAAATAGGCATTTTTCATTAATTGGCATTTTTGTCTTTGAATATCTATCATTAGCTTAGTGCATATATTGAAAGATTGTATTTTTACTTCGGAATTGCAGATTTGAATTTGAAAATTGCATCATTTTTTAGGAGCATATCATTCATCAAAATTTAAAGTTAGGACTTTGCATTACTTGCATATTTGCTTTTCTTGTAGAGTCATAACACCATGAGTTTCATTACCATACCTTTTTGAGTAATCACGACCATAAAATCAACACTATAATTTAAAATTTATTAGTAATGATTTTATTTTCTAGGTTGCAAAAACTAGCCTAGGATTTAGTGCCTTGGAATAGGATTTTGTGAGTAAACTTCTGCAAGGAAATTAAATCAACATATGTATCTGATTCAGGGAGTGGAGAAATCCATTGTATAATTGGTAAGATTAGGAGGCTCTGCTCACACCGGAGTTAATCACGAGGTCGCGCGAATTTTGTTGAAGGGATATCCCCCTGATACCTTTCTAGTGTCGGAGATATTTCTGGGGATATATTCGTATCTGGGGTTCTTGTTAGTGCCTTTACCTCAGTGAGAGGCAGTGCTTTCAAGATTTCGAGCTTTGCTACCCTACCGATACGGTGAACTTGACTTCCGACTGCTTTCTTATGGATCGATTATACAATGGTTTATTAGTTGCTTGACTTAGGTGTCTCATAGGTTACTTGTAGGGGTTATTCTATAGGTACCCTGAGTCAGATAAGGGTTGGACAACACACAACCTTTATGGAGGATTACCTCTCCGAGGGGATATGACCGACTGGTTTTTAATCCCACGAGGGCCCTTATAACTGATTATGTTACCTCCTATATTTAGTAGGGACTCTCAGGCCCCTCTTGGGCAAGACATACCTTCTTTAGGGAGGGAGGCCACTTAGCCACTTTACCCCGTTTGCATGCATATTGGTCATTGGAATTTTGGTGTGCTCTTTGCTTACTAGTTGACTGTAAGAGTCTATACTGAGTCCTCATTATGGATAGTGGAGTCCCTTTGGCTCCCTCATTTACTGTTTATACCCCATAATGCCTACCCATTTCATGGGTATGAATCCTCCTGTTTCTTATAATAGTATGCAAAACTTTGGTACTCAGTCCACGCCTTGGGTCTCTAGTCATTCTCCTGTTGATATGCCTTCACCTTTGCAATCCTCTCCCTGGCCAACTTATATGGATCCTAGCATTGGATCTGGGGGCACCATGGACCCAATTCCTATGTCTTCATTTGATATGAGTCACGTCCCTCAACCTTCCTTTACGATGGGAGGTTGGAACCTCCCCTCTTATGGATCCAATCCTGGTTATGCTCTTTCAGGAGCCAATAATCAGATGGGTGCTTATCCTACCTACTACACTCCATCCATGTATCCTCCATCCACCACGTCAGTTCATTTGAACAATTTTTCCATGGTGAGTCCTCATGTATCCCCGAGTGTTTCATACGGGGAGAATCAGTTTTACGATTCGGGCTACCCGCTTCACGGGGCCCCTTCACAAGGGGGAAACATATATCCTCACTCAAATAGTCCTTATCATACTTTCGTCTCTTCACAGACTTCGATGATGATGCATGTTTAGACTTCTCTGAATTAATTAAATGAAGGATACTACCTTTCCAAACATGGACAAGGGGTAAACCAGGACCTTTCCTGGCCTGCAGTGTTTTAAAGTCAATCTTTCCTTGGACCTTGGCATCAAATGCCATAACTCACTGCTAGTCCAGTTACTGTTAGTCACACTGGAGCTCCATCACCAACCTCTACTAGTCATGTTGGAGATGGGTTGACAACTTCTACAGTTTATGTTGACAACCCATACCCGATCGCTACTAGTCATGCTAGGGGCACCACTTTAGTTTCCACAAGTCATATCAATGCTACCTCTCCAACCTCTGAGTACCATGTAGGAGATGACTCTCCCACCTTTTCTCGTCACATTGATAGTATGCCACTATCCATATTGAACGAAACTGGGGGCATTGAGAAGCCGAGACACCTCAAACGTAAGCCTAAATTCCTTTGCAGGACTTGTGAAGGAAGTCATATTATGCATTTATGTCCAACCACTACTAGGATACCAAAAGCGTGGGGCTCACCTAAGGGCCCTTTGGATTCTGAGGTGTCTATGTTTCTCCCACACATTCTTCCTCCAATTGACATGACAATAACGCCATTGCAATGTTGTCCTGATCAAACCCCCATTTTCGAGGGTGGTGTATCCCCTATCCCTATTTTCCTGCATCCTCTTCAACCTAGATTTGAATAAGTGGTCGTACCAGTGAAATCTATGGTCAATCCTACTCTCTTTGCGAAGGGTGATGCATCCTTTAACCACGTCATCAACATCCCCGATATTGCACCTTTTGAACGAGAGAGAGATCTACTTTCCCCGAGTCCTCTCCCTCTAGGTTTTGAGGATATCACCTTCGATTGGAATGGTCTTCTGGGTTATCCAATGCCCCTGCCTATGTCTTTTCCTGTAAGAGATATTATCCGATCTATCACGGAGACTATATACTCTGTTACTTCTTTATCCTCCTCAACTTGGAGAGATTTTGGTTTTCCCAAGCTTATGTCGGCTATCCATAAGATACTAGCATTCCACAGAAGTCCTGCTCGGGAGACTTAGCCTCCCCAATGAATTTTTGCCTAGACTCTCCCAAACGAGTTTAATTTAAGCTCTTTTTTGACTTGTCTAAAAGGGGAAAAGATTGTCGAGTGATTTGTCCCTTTCACACTTGTTAAATTGGATTTGAAAGGTCATGAGTCTTAGTTAATCTCTTTTACGACTCGTTATGAAAAAGTGAAAAGATCGTTGAGTGAACTTGTCTTTTTCACACTCGTACAATTGGTTTTGAAAATATGTCTATTTGGTACAATTTTACCACTTTTTCACACCAATTAGACTAAAAGACATAAAAAATGACATTTTTTGGCATCAAGTTGTGATTGCATCTCAAGCCTTGCTTGCAGTTTTGAGACTATAGTCGGTTCTTGCTTTGCGTTATAAACCGTTTGCCTTATCTGTTTTGCATCTTCAACCACGCAGAGACTTGTTTATATCCTTTTCAATTTGACACCCTATACCTAGGAGGGAACATTCCCCCGAGTGTCCATCTCCCACATGCACTTCCCTGCATTGAGTATAGGTATATTCCACTGTTGGAACTAGTTTTTCTTACTTGTGACACTCGTTTCCTCCTATGCATCATAACATTCATTTGTCTATGAAAAATAAAAAAAATACGGGCATGAAGGGAGTACTATCTTATATTGGCAACAGTCGTGTCGCCTTTGAAAAGAGCACACAATTATTTGAGTCCATTCATCATCATAATTTTGGGATTAGCATGGCCTTATGAAGCTGAGCTCGTTACAAAGTCTTCTCTACCAACTAGTTACTCTTTTAGTCCCTATAGATAATTTCATCGATGCCTCATGCATATTATGGTTTCATCATTAGGTCTATGGTACTGGAGTCCTCCATATTCCTCATGCTCTTGTTCAAAGGAAGTCTATCAACCTGTGTCGACCACTCCTCATAACTCTTGACTTTGCATGTCGGCCATACCCTTAGTTTGTCTCAAAATCACATGATATTGTAGTCCTATCATGCACCCTGGCACTACTTTCATCATCGGTAGGTAACCTTGAACCCAGCAGTCGACATTTCATCAATGGTCATTGACTAGGTGGTTTCCCTTGTGTTCAACGGCAAGACATCTATTCATACATTGGGATTCATGTAGTTTCTTGGATTCCATTATCCTTATTGGTGGTTTCCTCACCTTTGTTAGCAGGTTTTCATCATTGGCTGCTATTCAGAGGGTCTTTTTCATGTACCACTTTCACTTGGCACACACGAAATACACACAGGGTCGTTGGTTCATGAAATTGTTCTTCGTCCAATTTCCACCAAATCATGAAGCTCATGCTTTGTACCTCGTGATGACTGATGAGAGATTCCTTAATGCTCTCCTTTCAGCGGGTCTCTTTCCATCGACATAAACTCATTTATTTTGGAACCGAGGCCTAGATTCTTATGAGTACCTTGAGGCTTCCATTCATTAGTGGCAGGATCTCTTGCCATCGATAGTTGAGAATTCATCAATGTCTAGTCCTGATTGATGGATTCTTCAGGTGTTCGAAACTGAATCCTCTATTCACACTTGTAGGAATGTAATCAGTGCCTTGATACCTACTTTCATTATCGGTAGGCTGACTCACGTTGGTTAATGGTATACCTTAATGATCGGTAATCAAACGATGTCTCATTGTGTTCGACCTCAAATCCTTTATTCACATGATGTAGACTTGCACCTTTGGCGGATTGTGTAGAAGACTTGAAGACATCACCTTGTGGCCGCAACTTTCCTAAGTTGTTTCTTCCTTTTCATTGGACCGGTACCTATATGACTCCAGTGATCATGGGGGATTAGATTCTACCCCATGGTGTACAGATATCCTCAGCTTGGGTTTTTGAGATTGGTTCCACTGGGCCTTGTTCGTGACTATGAAAATTTTTGGCATGTAACCACATTTTTATTTTCCTCTTCATGACCACGGACACTTGTTTGGTATATTTTCCACATGGATATGCAGTGTAATTTTTTGGCAGCCATGTATGCAAAGTTAGTACATAATGTAATGAACAACTGAGTTCATCTAGCTGGTCCCCTACCACTCCACTTCTATGTTATTTATAATGTATTTCATCCATCGCAGATACTCCTCTGACCTCACACATTAGGGGGAATCTGTTAGAGAAAGATTTTCCTCACCTTATGCAATCTTCCAGAGAGGGCCTTACTCCATTTCCCTATGCAGAAATGTTTTCCACTTGTACGCATATTGCACCCTATACAACAAGCGTATACGCAGGTTGCTCCACTACAGCCCGTGTACATCCAGATTTGTGCCAGAAAATAAAAATTAAATGTCGGGTTTCCATGTCACAACAAGAGATATCTGATCCTTGGACTTCCATATACTAGAAATATTCTGACTTAGCCCTTCAGTTTCATTTTGAAGGCTATAAAGAATCCAATTCCAAGCCATGGAAAAGGAGAGAGAGTTCAACTTTGAGAGAAAAGTTACTCTAGAGAAATTATTACTTCATATTGAGTTTACATCCCTTTGTTCTTTAAGTTTAAACATCGTGTTCAACCCCCAATATCTTCCCTTATTGATGGAGAATCTCATTGTCTCCCTTCTATGAGCTTGCCTTTGGTGGAGGATTGAAGTGGTGGAGGCCTAGCTGGAAGGAACTCTATTTCTTGGTTCCGAACCGTGCCGACACGGAAGTCTACTTGCACGAAATTGCAAGTAGTTAGTGCTCTTAGGTGTATCATGATAAAGGACTAATCACCTCTCATGTATCCTTGAATTTTGGCAGTGGTGAGTTTACCAATCACCTACGGGATTTGGTCTAACGATAGTCGTACTAACAAAAAATATTGTTGGCATGTTTATAGGAAGAGTGTTCTTGTCATTCATGGAAAGAATAGAAGGTGGAGCAGAAGGAAGTGTAATCTAAGGAGGAGGAGTGAACAATATGCAGAGATCAAAGATCAGAAGAGATAATGCTTTGTGCTTTCCAGAAGTACAGCCAAGGTCCAAGAGAGGAATCTTGGGAGGAGAAAAGGTCAAGACCTTTAAACACTTAAACACTTATAAAACCTTCTAATTCAGAGAGATTAGAAATCTCAGGAGGAAGAATGACAGTGGCCATTGGATCACCAATCCCAAATACCCGATGACCCTTAGATCAACACCCAGTTGCCAGAGGAAGCGCAGAGGAGAAGTACAGATCTGATCTGTTGGATCTGAGAACCGAGGTTCAATAGTCGTTGGATCCATAAATAAATGCATGAAGGTTAAGCCTTTGGATGAGCGTAGGAGAGAGGACTTGTCAAAGTCCCAAAGTCCCGAAGTAAGGAGGGACTGTCCATCGTCAAGCCTGACAGGTGGCACACGATCCTCAACTCCGGAGCAAATCACTTCGAGAATTTTTCATATTGAGTCTTGAAAAACTTGAAGTCCAGAGAGCCGGAGTAAACGACAACCATCATATCAGTTTGAAGTGGAAGGATAGGATCAACTAGAAAAGAAGCATTGGAGAAAGATCAAGCCATCGATCTGAGAACATGATCGATGAACAAAGTTTAGTTCGGGTCTAAAAGTTGCAAGGAGGTTATTGTTCGGGGATTATCACTTTGTAAGAATTGAGGACTTGAAAAGTCAAAATATCCGAAGTCCTGAAGTGAATGAGGATCCACCACAGAAAGACTATGTCAACAAGGACACGTGGTACAATTAGACAATGAAAAGTGTCAAGTTGATTCAACACTTCAGGTACGTGCAAATCACAAATCCGAGTGATACGTGGCAGCTACTAGGATCATGAAACATTATCAAGTGACGTAAGTAAGTGACGTCACTCCAGGAGATTTGCTACGGGAGTTTTACCACCAACAGATTCCCTAAGTCCCAAAGTCCCAAATGCCTAAGTCCCAAAGTGGATACGAGTCGTCCGATCTGAATATCACTTCGGATGCATTCTCAACCATTGATCTAGTACAATGGAAGGACAATGTAAGTGGAAGTGTTAACTGAAAGTAAGAGGTTTCCACCACATATGACTTATTCAACAAGTGACCACTCTGAAGGAGAATGAAGCAGCGATTGACTTAAAGTTATGAAGTGTCAAAGTCACTTATGATCGTTGATCATATAGGAGGGTACGTATCAATGGATCATGAACTTCGGGTGAAGCTACTCTGGGAGAACACGAAAGAGAAAGGTTTGATATTGTTGAAGGTTTAAGTCCCAGAGAGGAGGATAGCCATTGGATTAAAGAGGACACACATCAGTGGATTGTTAGCTCTGGGAAAAAGAAAAGGAAGGATGAAAGAAAGTTGAGAGTTGAGATTGTCGAACCCCAAATACCCAAAGGGATTGTGACAATCAATCCAAAAGGGACACGCGTCATTGGATCATGGACTCCAGGTGAAATGCTCCGGGAGCAAGCAGAGTTTGAGAATCGAAACTACCGAAGCCCGAAAGGTGAAATCAATCTCATCCGTTGGTTTGGAGGGCCACATGTCACCTGATCATTGAGACTAAGGATCGGGTGTGGACAGAGGAAAGAAGGTAGGAAAGGAAGATAGATCGAATCCGTTGATCGAAGGAGCACTGTCAAGATCATGAGATCGACGCTTCTGTCACATTGCATGGACAGAACATGCCCGAGTCTTAACTTATTGTGAGCGAGCCGCAATTGAAGCCATAGTTTTGGAGAAAGGGTACGTGGCAGTTGGAGGTGGATTGTAGGGAGAAAAGTGGTTGATCCCAAACCACTCTTGGATGTGCCCACAATCATTTGCCTATGCAAGGACATAGCCCAAGGTCACATGTGACAGGGGGCTAATGTGAAGAGAGCTCACGCCTACAATCATTTGGTCATGAAAGACCGTCGCCCAAGGTCATATCAAGAAACAGAGCTAGCAATCACAAGACTGAGTTTGGGAAGTGTTTTTTGAATAGGTGTTTGGTCACCACCGGTGGTCACATGAAGGAAGTGGCTTCGAATATAAAGAAGCCATAATTGACTAGTTGTAACTCCCAAAACAGAGTGATTGTATTGGCCAGAGAACTTGAGAAGCTACAGGGTGATCGCCAAAGGAGATGAAAAGTCTCGAGGTAACTTCCACTAGAATGAAGACTGATCATAGATACAATTGATATATGGAAAAGTGTCAAAGTTTGTAACTGCAACAGAGAGGAAAAGATCAACTGTGACAAAGAAGACAAAGTGTCGCACTGTCAGAGAAGGAAAAGAATCTCAGGATAAGCCACTGTTGATGAACATACTCAGTATAACTTCCAAAGAAGACAATGAGTTGAATGGATGATCTGGCAGAGGACTTGGCATGATATATATACGCAGAACAGAGAAGAGATGATTGTTGCTATTGAGAGTGATTCATGCGGGTAGAAGCATGTTGTGTGTAGGAGATGAAACACACACAAGAGGCGTAGCACATATATTGGAAATAAGACATAGAGCATAAAGTGTAGAAGAAGAAAGGAACATAAATGCATATCTGAGAGAGGAAGAGAAACTCAAGGTGCATATATAGAGACAGAGTAGAAGATCAAAAATATCAAAAAGATGTGAGCAGGAAGACACTGATGCAGGCAGAGCGGAGCAGTGTAGCAGAACAATGATGAGAGTGGTAAGCCATTGATAAATATTGTATCATTGTGATAAATTTATGAGAAGCAAAGATTTATATTTCAGGGTGGTAGGGAGGTGCTAGGGAGGACTGTTGTCCTCAGAGTTTCAAGTGGGTTCTTGAACACAGGGAGTTGTAGCTTCCATCTGGATGCATCCAGAAAAACCAGGGTGGCAGAGTGGTGCAAGGTAGAACTATTGTTCTCTGTTATACAGGTTGGTGCCTGTAACTGGAAGTTGGTGCTAGAACACTCAGGGAGTTGGTGATTCCTTCTAGTGGGTGCTAGAGAAACCAGGGAGTTGTTTCTTCCTTCTAGTGGGTGCTAGAGAAACCAGAGAGTTGGTGCTCTCAACAAGTTGTTGCTTGTAAAATAGAGGTGGTAGCCTCAAAGGGAGTTGGTGCTCCTAAGAATGATAATGTAAAGAAAATAAAGATTACTTATCATATCAAGAAGAAGATTTTTTTCCCTTTATGGGCTTCCTCAGGAAATATATGTCTCTGTATATTTCATGTGTGTGATTGATGTTGAATATTCTATTGCTTACTTCCATGAATTATTTTTATCGTCATTGAGTGTTCTGTAAAGAGTTTAAAATGGGCATAATTGTTTAAGCACAGTAATAACTGATTCATCCCCCCTCTCAGTTTTCCAACAATTGGTATCAGAGAGGGTTCCTTTTATTTAAAGGTAGATCAGTAAGCTTAAACATGACAAGTCATGAAGGAACTTCAACCAATAAGCCCCCCTATTCAATGGAACAAACTTTGGCTTCTGAAAGGTTAGGATGAGAACGTACATAATGGATTTAGGTGTAGATGTATGGGATGCAGTAGAGACTGGTTATGTAAAGCCAGTTGTACTAGCTAATAAGGATGACATGCTAGAATTCAGCTTCAACACTAAGGCTATGAATGCTATTCAGAGTGGGCTTGCAGATGCAGAATTTGTAAAAGTTATGCACTTAGAATCTGTGAAAGAAACGTGGGAAAAACTCATTAGCAGTTATGAAGGTAATGAGAAGGTAAAGGATGCCAAGCTTCAAACCTACAGATTACATTTTGAACAACTAAAGATGAATGAGGACAAGACAATTAATAAATTTTTATTAAGATTTGAGGAGCTTGTGAATGCCATGGAAGGACTTGGTGAGAAGATTGAAGACGTATTATTAGTTTAGAAGATATTAATATCTCTTCCTAATAGATTCAATCCAAAAGTTTCTACAATAGAAGAACTGAATGATGTTAAGACTCTGTCTATTGATCAACTCCTAGGAAATCTATTTGCTTATGAAATGAGGATTATTAAAGATAAATATACCACTAGAGAAGCATCATTTAAGGCAGATAAGAATGAGGATTTCAAGCCTGATGAAATTGAAGAAAAAATTGTGAGAAGACTAAAGAAAGGATCAGGAAAGTACCAAGGCAAGTTTCCCTTCATATGTTTTAACTATGGAAATATAGGTCACTTTGGATCTAAGTGTCCACACAAGAAGAAGGACCAGAACTCTGAAGGTGAAGAGAAGTACAAATCCAAAATATTTGATAAAAAAGAAAAGTTTATGTGTAAACAATGATGACTCTTCAGAAGACACAGATAGTGACTCTTCCTATAAATATAAGGTAAATGACTTCATGCTTATGGCCAAAGAGGATTATGATAATAAAATCACAAGAAGTGATGCTAATGATGAAGAAGTTGTGGTTGACTTGGAAGGAGAGTTGATCAGCGCTTTGGAAGAGATTGACAGACTCAGACTTAAGAAGAGAAAGAAAAAACAATTGCTGATACAGTTCGAGAAAGGAAGTAAAAACCTGATGAAGACGTTTCCCTGCTAAAAGTGGAATTATAAGAGGAAAAGAAAATAGAGGACATTCTGAAACAACAATTATCAGAGAAGAAGGAAACATGTGAAGCTCTGGAAGAAGAAGTAGTGAAAACTAGAAAAGAGTTGGAAACGTTTCAATCCTTGTATTACCAGAATCTGTCAAGTATCAAAGCCTCAGAAGGATTAGCCACCATTCTGAATCAGAAAAGGAATCCAAATTTGAAAACTAGTTTGGGTTATGAAGAGGGATCAAGTAGTGGTCAACCAAGCAACAAATAATCCATCAAGTTTGTCAAATCTACAACCAATGACAACATCAAACCTGCAGAAACAAAGGAAGATAATTAGTCGCCAAGGAGGAGTAAAGAAAAAGGTGCTAGAACTGAATCTGTAGAACAAAGAAATAATACACCCTCTTCTCAAGGAAATCACCAGCATGGAAGAAATCGACCTGATCAAAGAAGACAACCATTTTCTAGGTACAAGTATTTTTTCTATGGATATTGTTTCTATTGTTCTAACTTTGGACACAAAGCTGTAAATTGTTCCTTAAGATTTAGACATGATCAATTAAGACACCCAAGGAATAAATATCTTCCACAAAAAGGAATGAGACAACCAAGTAACAAACAACCACGGATTGCAAATTGTCAAATTAAGTTTAGAGACATCCAACTGAGGAGGTCAAGAAATAATGAAAAACCAATGAGTAGACAACGTTCCACCAATCACTTTGAACTATTGAAAAATGAGCTCGAATGCTATAACTGTCATAACTTCAGTCACAAGGCTGCACATTTCCATCTGAATAATTACAAAGCAGATCCAAGAATAAAACCCTTAGGTAGAAATGCCAGCACATGGAAAAAAAAAGATAGTGAAAAATGTGGTCTAGTACTTTTATCTCAAAAACAAAAAGATCCTTGGTATTTAGACAGTGGATGTTCCAAGAACATGACTGGAGACAAGGACAAGTCTCTATGTATAAGTAAAATCATAAGGACAGATAATAATGTTGATATTGAATCCTCCCCTGCAAGAAAAGAAGAATACTCATATACAATAAAAGAATGCTCTGTTAGCATTTATCCCATGGAAGAAGTAGAAGAAGAATCATGTCATAAGCTGGAAACAGAAGTAGTGAATATTAGAAAGAAGGTTGAGAAGTCAAACACCCAAGTAAAGTTTTGGAAGAGTTCCATGATCCTAGATGAGATCTTGGATAGTGAGAGATCACCAAATAACAAATCTGGTCTTTGATACAACAAGGAATAAATCAATACTCCTAAGAAACCTGATGCAAGTCCTTCATTTGTAAAGGGTGAAGAAAAGTCTGACATAGGTCCTTGATTTGTAAAAAGGGAAAGCAGGTATGACTCAGGTTCTTCATGTTCAAAAAAGGAAAGAAATACTACAATATTTCGAAGATCAGATCAAGAAAGACACCCAGAAGCTATTCATACACCTCAAAGAAAGTTTAGAAGAGAGACACCTTCATGGATGAATCAAAGGAGGTATGAGAGTGTTTGTAGCGGTTATTATTTTTCCTTGTGATGAATATGGTCATAAAAGCCTTGTATTGTAGGAATCATAGAAAAAAAATGAAGTTGTTTTAATAGAAGATCAGAAAAAAAAAGTTCAAGAAACCAGGACACTCACAGATGTGGATAGCAAAGATTGAACAAGTGAACATGAGTGAAGTTAATTGTTACAAAAAGAATTGCAGTCATGTGACAATCATAGTATAAACTTTCTCAGATGAATTTAGAGCAATGTACAGTAAAGAAGCATCTTGGATAAAGACAGATAAATATGGTTAGAGATTGATGAATATCAATGGGAAGATCCAAGGGTTGTTTGAAAAATATGAGCTACAATTGCGCAGTGTTCTAGTAGGACAACGACATCCGCAACAACAACATTCTGATGTACAAAAATGATATACATGACATCCTATAGAGATAACAAGAGGAAATACCTTGTCAGAAAGAGATAATCTTTTACCAAAGGGGGAGAGCAGTCAGAAGCAGAGAGAGAAGAGTGACTGGGGAGTCATTCAATTATGACAATAAAAGGTTGATGAAGGAGTCCCAGTAAGAGAGGTGGGAAATATTGAGTATACTATAGAGGACATAGCTAAAGCTGAAGATGAACAGGTCCAAGAATCCAGTATTTCATTCCAAGACCAAGCACATCCCCATAAAATACCATTTTATAAGAGAGCATGTCACCAATAAGATTGTTCAAGTTCATTACATTCCAACCGCAGAACAAATTGTAGACATCTTTACTAAACCCCATTATCAACCTAAGAGAGTCCATCCTATCAGGGGGAGTATGTGTTGGTTGAATATCTGATACCTCCGAAAAGTACTGCAACAACTCAGGGGGAGCATGTTTTCTTTGACATTGATGTCAAAGGGGGATAAAAGGAGTGGTCTGGATGATATAGTTGGAGGTCCAAGCAGAATAGCGCAGACTATGAGGGTTGCCATCAATGCCAAAAGGGGACATTGTTGGCATGTTTACAGGAAGAGTTTGCTTGTCATTGATGGCAAGAACAAAAGGTAGAGCAGAAGGAAGCAGAAGCTAAGGAGGAGGAGCGAACAATATGTAGAGATCAAAGCTCAGAATATATAGCCAAAGTGCATCCGAGGTCCAAGAGAAGGACTCACAAGAGGAGAAAAGGTTGAGACCTTTGAACACTTAGAAAACCTTCTAAGTCAGAGAGATCAAAAAGCTCAGGAGGAAGAATGAAAGTGGTCGTTGGATCAACAATCCTAAATACCCGATGACCATTAGATCAATGCCCAGTGACCAGAGGAACCACAGAGGAGAAGTACAGATATTATCCGTTGGAGCTGAGCATCGAGGATCAACAGTTGTTGGATCCAGAAATAAATGCATGAAGGTTAAGCCTTTGGATGAGCATAGAAGATCGGACTTGTCAAAGTCCCAAAGTAATGAAGTAAGCAGGGACCGCCCATCGTCAATACGGACAGGTGGCACAGGATCCTCAATTGTGGAGAAAATCACTTTGAGGATTTTTCAGTTTGAGACTTGAAAAATCCAAAGTCTGGAGAGTTGGAGAGTTGGAGTAAACAACAACCATTAGATCAGTTTGAAGTGGAAGGACAATATAAGCTA
>JASDQU010949820.1:32485-50478 GCA_032191745.1 Picea mariana | reverse complement strand
AACAAATGAACAATTTGTAGGTTCTCATAGTATGGAAACCTACTGAATTGTTTGGGATAACTTTTCATTCCTCGTGGAAGCCCATTAACACCTTCATGATCATGACCATCATGAATCATAGTTAAAGAAATTACAAAAATCATTGTCAATTACAGTAAATTATCAAAACACATTATAAATAAATAAATTAAAAACATTTCATATATGATGATAGATATACAATTTGATCTATACCTTGATAATTTCTATTATATTGCAACTTCCATGGATGAGGTGTCATTCTCTGTGGTTTTAATGCAGTTTCTTCTTTCCCATTGAAAAATGTTTTTCTATAGTTGGATACCTATGATTCTTAGAGAGGAAGTTCCTATACTCATTAAACACCTCCTTTCCTAAAAATTTTGATAGACAAGATTTCATCTTAGGACCACAAACTGGACATGCAAATTTTCCCTTTGTTTGAAGACCTGCAAGAGATATATTAACAATGTCAATTATAATATATTATATATAATGAATGAATTATTTTAAAAACATGCATGATTAATATATCAACCTCATAAAATTAAATACTATTAAAGTGCACATTAAAATTACAAACCACAAAAATGTGTTATCCCTGGAGCATCATGAATTGTCCATGCAAGCATTTGATGGAATTGAAATTGCCTTTTCCATATTGGTCTAGAGACATCATACATAGTGATTCCATTCCATAGCTTTAGTATCTCGTCAATAAGAGGCTTGATATATACATTCATATATTTAACTTGGTACTTACCTAATTTATTTGAACATATACAATACATAATTATTACAACCATTTTACATACATAAATAATATATATGAGTAAATGAAAAAAAAATATATGACATTATGCAACAAATATGACAAATGAGATGCTACTGCATTAAAAAAGAATTATTGTAAACAAATACCTAGAACAATCATTTCCAACATTATATTCTCCCTCTTTATTAACATCCATGAAGGAATATTATTGTTGATAACAAAAACAAGCCACGCCAAATGAATAGATCTCATCTCTGCAAATGGATTGACACCATCCACTGCCAAATAAATCTTAACATTACGAGGTTCTTCTTTAAAGTGTGGCCATTTTTCCTCCATGTCTCTAAATGCAAAACCATCTGTAGGTATTCGAAAAATGTCATTTCACTTTTATTTCATGCATGATAATCCATAAATTGTGCTAAGTTTTTGCACCTAAATAGTCGTTGCAAGCGTGGAATAATGGGAATATAAAAAAGAACCTTGGAAGACACCCTTTTTGTTACTTGATATGTTTGATATCTACTACTATGAAATTTGGGGCATTTTGTTTCAAATTCATATTTTTTATAATATATAATATGAGCATTGGGACATGCATCAATTCCTTGATACTCCATTCCAATATATTTCATGATGGCAGATAGATATCAGTATGTGCGAGGAAAAATATTTGACGGTGGTAACAAATATTCAACTATCAAGCTGCTACAACAAATTAAAAAAAAAAAAAACTAGTTAATATAATATCAACAATATTAACGACAAATGTTTCATCCTTATTAATTTTATTGAAGAGATAACAATAAAAATTTAGAGGAACAAAGAGCTAATAATTTTGGTTTTTTGTAGGAAAAATAGTCCTTGTAACCTCCGCAAGTCATCGCTAGTATAGAAAAAATGTTGGAATGTTTCTAGCATTCTAGGTTTTTATAAATAAATAGACGTTGGATTTCCGGCATCTAAGGATTGTTGATCGTTACTGTAATAAATGTGAGGATAATTTGAATAAGTCCAGGTCAAAGGGAAATGGTCTAAGGAAATTTGACACCTATTCGTAGAAAAACTGATGGCAATGCCTTATTAGTTGAATATTCGAGGACCATCGGGGCCAATTAAAAAAAAAACATGAAAATTACAACTTTTAAAGGTAAAATCCAACGACAAGGCCAATTTTTTGGGTGGCGTCAGAGGATGCTATAGGATTTTGGGTTCAAATGTATTTGTGCTACATTGTATATATTTGTCAGATCATTCTCTAGAATTTTATTAAAATATTCTATTTTCCCATTGGCCTGAGGGTGATACAGTGTACTCTTCTGATGATGAATTTGAAATTCCTCAATCAATGTTGTAATCATTTCATTCAAGAAGTGTGTTCCCCGATCACTGAGTAAAATGCATGAGCATCCAAATCCTGTGACTGCATTCTCAAATAGAAACCTCGCAGTAGTCTTTGTGGTGCAGTCTATGATTGGTGTTGCTTCTGTCCATCTAGTTAAAGATTATATCACATTAAATATATACTTAGCTCTCGATATTCTCATCGGTGGGTTGATCGGTCCAACAAAGTCTATTTCCCATTTATCAAATTCCTACAATGTAGCATGTGGGTGTAAAGGCATCTCATTCCTTCTAGATGGATTTCCCACCCTTTGACAAACATCACATGCCTGAAAATATTCTTTAGCATCCTTATGAAGTGTGGGCCACCAAATCCTTGGGAAAAAAATCTTTTGTGTTTTTTCTCTACCTGTGTAGTGTCCTCCTATAATTTCTTCTCATTCTTCCAAGATTATCATTCGCATTTCATTCTATAACACACATCATCTTGGTATTCCATCTGCACCTAACTTGTATAAGTTCCCTGCAATTAACCAATAGTTTGTTTCTTTAACCACTAATTGTTTCTTTTGTGCAATTGTCATGTATGACGGGGTCATTCCTATACTTAAAAATTGTAGAATGTTTGGGAAGTAGTCATCCATCATTTTAACTGTGAATAACTATACATTTGGTAATATGCCATTTAGAGTCATTGCATATTCTCCTGATAGTATGTGTGATAAGTGATCTGGTCCTACATTATGGTTTCGCAACAACTTTGAAATCATATTCCTGGAACAACAACAACCATATTCTCCCTCCCAACACTTTCTTTTTCACTAAATATCCTAGTGCAACATGGTCTTTATACATCTTAAATTGATACCCCAGTAAATAATGTCTAAAAATATGTAGCGCATATACCATTTCCAACCCTTCCCATTATGTAGTAGTGTAATTGTTTTTTGACAGCGTCCTACTTGCAAAATCAATTGGTTGGTTTATGTCTCCTTCTCCTAGCTGAGATAATATTGTGCCCAAATCTATGTATGATGCATCCACTTGAACATGGAACTCCTTCTTCCAATCTAGGAAGATCAAAATCAACACGGTCACTAATTTTTGCTTCAATGTATCCAACCCTTTATGACAGTCCTAATTCCACTGGAACTTAGCTTCTTTCTTCAACAAATTATTCGTGGGTGTTATAATCTACACATAACCCTTAATGAACTTCCTATAATATCATGTATGTCCTAAGGTTTCTCTCAAATATATAATTGGTGTGGGTGGTTGTAAATCCAAAATCACTACAATCTTGGTAGGATCCACTAGCAATCCCTGCTTACATGCCACATGTCCCAAAAAAATTCCAAAATGTATGTAGAAAATACATTACTTCAAATCCAGTGAAATATGACATTGTCTCCATCTATCCAACATCAACCTAAGTACCTCTATGTGATCCTTTAGTAGAATAAAGATAGTCCAATCATCTAAGTACACTTCAAGGAACTTATGAATAAATTCCTTAAAAGTTGCTACAACTACTCTTGAAAAAACTGTAGGTGCATTTTTCAACCCAAAAGGCATCATTGTGTACTAAACATGTGTGTCCATTCCCTCTTTGGAATCGAATTCCATATGCCTTTGCACTGCTCAACATGATCTGCTAGGTCACTTTCTCATGTATATCTTTGTGCAACATATTTCACCTTGGTACCAAATCTCACTTGTATCGAGCTTCTACACTGCGACCAATTTATATTCTCTCTTTATGTGCATCCCACCATATAGTTGGAGTGGCATTCATGACAACATCTAATTCCAAAAACCTTTTTTTTCTAGGTACCTACAACTAAAGAACCTTTACAAACAAGTTTTTATCATTCAATCCATCATACTTGGGTGGATCACATAAATCCATTCCAATCCAATGGAGTGATTGAGTTATGCATGCTCATCATCTAGTTGATACTTCATGCATCCTCTGCTACCAATGTTCCAGACCTTCCTTTGATTCTGACACACATGAGCTAATGATTCTCCAACTTACTACACCATCTGTAGTGGGGTTAATATAGTAATCCATATGTGCATTCATATTATACAAGTTTTCAATTATGTTCCCTCTTGTTGGCTCTTTGTACATATTTCCTTTTGTTTGATCCAATAGTGCAGTAATCTTCAAGTCTCCTACCTAAAATATCATCTCCCTCATTTTCATATTAATGATTGGCTAATTTTCAAAGGCCCATTCTAATCCCATTCGTGGTCCATATGGCTAACTATCATCCACAATATCGATGACTTCAAAATCTGCTACATTGCACACCCCATCTATACTCATAGGTACTCCTGTCAATTGGCCAATCGGGAATATCTTGTGGTTCTTTGCCAATATTAACTAGATAGGAGACAAAATCAACTTGGGTTTCCCCATCATTTCCCATGTCTTCTTTGGTAACACTTTTACATTAGAACCCAAGTCTAAGATAAAATTATCCACATCATATTCTCTAATCGGTGCACTTAATATGAACTCTTTTTTGGTCTTGTTTTTACGTAGTACCTTATTCACTACCCTCTGTGCGACAAGAATTTCCCTTTCTTGTACACAATGATCAATTATTTCATGTAATGCATTCAATGCAGTTTCATCTTTCATCAATTCTATGCAACTTCTCAGAAATTATCTTAGAGTACTCACCTTCCCAAGCAGCTTTTCTGGTATAGCATGATCACAGACAGGAGGAATAGTTGATGTTGATGCTACCCAATACGGTCCTAGTATCTCTTGTTTTCCCTTTGATATGTCTCATTTTCTTGTTGAGGGTCAAATGTTGGCATAGGTCCTACTGATTTCCTCACTTGTTTCTCAACTTTATTCCCTCCATTCATCGCATCAGCCCCTATTCTAACCCCTCTGCGTGTAACAACTGTTATTTTAGGTCCTTTGTTGTGTTTCTCAGCTAATATCTTCTGTATGTTTTGGTTTTGGTTTCAGTTTTGATTCCCTCTTGCCTATCATTTCTCAAGTAGTTGAGGACAATATTTTGTCGCATGGTCAAGTGCTCTACAATATGCACAGGTTGCACAAGGATTCAGGCAGTCATGAGCTAAGTGTCCTAGTTGATTATAATTGTAACATATTATTGGTCCTCTACCTCCTATGCCAAAATTTCCTCTGCCTCGACCTCTATAAAATCCTCCTCATTTTCCTGGATTAAATCCTCTTTGATTATTATATTTTGGACCACCTCCTTCTTTCGCAGCATTCTCCTCTTGTATCCTATACATATCTGAAGTTCTCTTTCTCATCAAATCGAATGCACCACAATCCTTCTCTTTCTGCCCAACTAATTTTTAAAAGTTTTAAAATGGATTCCTTGGGGTATTATGGTATTTATGCAGTAATGGAAACTCAGTTGAATGATGTCCCCATTTTTTGTATATTTCACAGTATCCCCCTACTGGTAATATATTCAGTGCTCCATTCACAAAATATTGTGCAAATGTTGGGAATTCATCCTTATGATGGCCTTCATTCCTACATTTGATACACCCTATATGTTCTCACTTCTCCTTCCCTTTTGTAAGTTACTCCAATTGAATTGTCAAGGAAACTAATTGTGTCTAGAATTTTTCCATTCGCCCACCATCTCCTACGGGAGATGCTTGTTGTTTCATTGCAATATCTAAATCTTCAGGATGTGATGCAACCTTATGTTGAATCAACGACCTGCGAATGTGTGGTAGTAGTCCTGCAATAAGCCATTCTTGGTGTTGTTGATCAGGGATATGTAATGTCAACTTCTCCATCAAATCCTTAAACCTTTGATCATAGTCCCAAACTAACTCATTCTGCACCTGCTTGATTTCCTTCAGCTCTGTGATATACTGTGACTCGAAATTTGGATTCTTGAACTCTTTCAACAATTGTTGTATAATTTATGTTAAATTCATTGCTTGTCCTGTAGGTGTGGTACTCTGTAGTTTCATATACTAGACTAATACACAGCCTCTAAATGTTGTTTCCAACTGAGAAACATTTATAGATTTATCCTAGACATTCTTTGTAGCGAAAATTGTTTCGCATACGAATAGATGTTGTTCCGAGTCCTTCGACCCAACTCCCTGGAACTCAAGCAATATCAATGTGTTGTCTAAAATTGCCATGTTGTTTTCTGTAGTACCTCCTCTCAATGATGTTGGTTGAATCTAACTCAACTCACTGCTTCCAATGCTATGGCTACTCCTACTAGGTCTTCCCTTGATAGCTATAGGTTCTTTTGAAAAATACTCAAATGTTATTTCCAATCTAGGTGACGCACACGGGTTTGTGGAGTCGACACATGATCGAGTATGAGTAGGACTTACCGGTTCTTCTATTATAAGACTACGAAGAGAATTTTATTCCTCTACTATGCATGGTATATCAATGATATGGACTATTGCACATGGTTCTCTCCCCTCAAGCTCACTGCACGACTCTCCTTTCTCAGCCCCAATCTTTCTCCTCTTGTACCTTCTTCGACTGTGTAGTATTCCAAACCTGTCTTCCTCTTCTGATACATCTTCTTCATTAATTTGCATCCTCAGTCCCTTCGTTCCTTCTTCATGTCTTCCTTCATTCTTTCCTAGATTCATACTATCCTCTGGTCATCCCCCAGTTCCCCTATGTGCATGAAGCCCCTTGGAAATCAGACTCCATCATCATGACACACTTGTCACACAACAACATCTTTATCCAAGTACTCAATGATTTCATAAACCTTCTATGCAGTCCTTTAAATAAATCCCTCTCTACAACACTATATGAATGGGTAAAATATATTGCAAATTCCATAATATAACCTCCCAATATACTGTTCAACCAAAAATCAACTACATGAGAAGTCTTGTTACTTATATAGTTTAATTGTCTTACCAAATCAAGAGTCCAGTTCCTTGGCATTGCAATTCAGTACCTTCCAGTATTCTCCACTAATATTTTTTACCACTCAGTTAATATAACCAGAAATTCACCAAAGAAAATATCATGTAGCTCTGTGTACACATACCTTTGCATCCATTTATATTTTCTCATATGAGGTTTTATATTCTCTTTCTGAGAAAATTCTTGTTCTTTCCTTTCTATCCATTCATTGATCTCTTTCTTAGTCGACCTCCAAAACATTCCCTTAATAAAAAAATTTGGCACCCGGAAATGGAACCATTTGTTGGAGTGCGGTTGTAAGACCCTAGGTTCAAGTTATCTAACCAGAAAACCCTGTAGACATCGGCCCTTTCGGCATCACCTACATGCAAGTGAAGTCTCACCTAAGGCATTTATTGGGGCTGCAGGAACCAATTTTCTGTAGGTATGAGGGGATGTGAGGCCATTAGCATGTTCACTCCTACTTATTTTACTTGTGCATTGTATTCTTTGTCCCTTCTCACTTGATTAATTAGTAACTTTAATTATGGAGCTTCATTGTAAAACAAATTGCAAAATAAACTATTCACTATAACATTCATCTTTACTGGGTATCCATCAGCTAATAAATAGATCTAGATCTAGTTATGCATAAGTATAACATTCATGAATAATCGCATAAAAAGACATTCAGACATATATTTTAACGTGGTTCAACAAAACTTTGGGCTATGTCCACAACAACTAGATTCCTTATTATTCTTTATGTAATTCATCTCAAGCTTGCGTACTGCGCTTACAATAGATACATCATGATGTACTCCATCTTTCCTAGCCACTCTACAGTGCAAGCCTCTCTCTACAAACTCTCCATAAACCATTAGACATAGAATCTCTCTCATTCTTAGTCTATTATCTTACTCTCAATGAACAAACAACTATTCACTCAGCATCAACAACCTATTCTCTCACTCTTGGCGAACCCATCCTTTATCCTTAAACAACCTATTCTACCCGACCCATTACATATTTATACATAGAATTTAGGGCTCAAAACCATATTCATTTATCCCCAAACCCTATGAAAATGCATGATTACACTTATGAAAAATCATTGTTCGGGCATTCTTTTCCTATATTTTTGCATGCATGCTTCTTTTATGCTCTCGACTGTTGTTCCTCCAGATTTTGTGTGTCTACTTGATTTTTCAAGCATATCTACTTTCCTTCCTTCTTTTGTGCGTGCCCTCATTCTTTTTTCTTCAAAATACCTATCGAACAGGGATCCCAGTGAGTTGGAGCATCCAAGTGAGGTTGGGGTAAGGAGGACCTGGGACTTCCTTGGATATGCCTTTTTTTTGTTAGATAAATATCCCTGACTTGTGGGGTTGGCTTGTGGATGAGATGCCATGACCTAGGGGCATCTTATCCGTCAAAATCACCCTGGGATCGCACCCGGGATGGACCACACCATCTCTTAAAATGGCTAGATTTAAGGTGTCCCCAGAGGTTTCGAACTGGTGACTTCACTTATGGAGTGCCTTAACAATGCACTCCCTCACCGACTTCTCTACACCACGGGTACTTCCTTGGATATTTCTTATACTAAGTTCTTGAAGAATATAGTTTTATTGATCAATGCCTTGTCAATCCTACTCCCATGGAGTCGAAAGAGTGGTTTCTTGGATGTGGTATTTGATGTTCCTCAAGATGATATTGATCTTTGAGTGTTGGTTATTTAAGATTTGATGATTATGTTCCTTCCAAATCTTCCACAACAGGAATCTCGAAAGAATCCTCTAAGCTTTGTTGAGGATGGGGTTCAAGAAGTTACCATACCTACAATTGTATATAGTTTTGTTTAAGTTATCTTTGTTGAAATATTTAGTTCGGAAGGTCAAGACTCCTAGATCCCATAGCACTACACATAGTGAACAACTATTAAGTAGGTGCTCCATGATTTCCCCCTAAAGGTAGTAGAGATGACATAGACTAGGGATAACAAATCCTCTTTTGATTAGATTATCCCATGTGAGGATTTTTTTTTTTGGCTAGAAGCCAAAGGAAAAAGATACTTTTGGCCATAGATTTTACTTCTATGTTTTATTCCATATGGGTTGTTGTTGATGATCGATCCAATTGAAAACTGACATGTAATCTTATTTGAGAATTAAGGATCGTGAAGGTTTATAACCCCACCATAGTTGTTTTGCTCCATATTTTACTTTTCTTCTATTGGTGAGATATTCCCAGAAGCTTTCCCAATCAAGATCAGGGGGCAGAGGTTTCTGATGTTCTTTATAGAACCAAGACCTCCATTGGTCACCTGGTTTCCATGGTATCTAGTATTGATCAATAGTTTTCCTTCCACGGTTGAGCATATTAATGCGAAGTTGTTGTAGATCAGTATTGTCACTAAAGGAGGGGTGTTACTACCAAGCATCATCCCAAAATAGAGAGTATTGACCGTTTCAAAATTTATGAAGCTATGTTTGGTAATGAGGTGTTTGTAGGCCCACACTGAGTTCTAGGTTATTGAGCCAAGGTAGTTACCTTCAAGGTAGATAATATATTGATGAATAATTGTGGGAAAATATCTTTTATTCCAGAGTCTGTTCCATAGTGCATCCCTATTTTTAAGCCAGTGCCACCAAGTATTAGCTCCCAGGGTCGTGCTAAGTATTTTTGGGTCTCTGAGACCTAGCCCACTAAAGAGATTGGGAAAGAAGAGTTTGTTCCAGGATATGAGTGTGTTGAATATTTATAACTATGGTCGGTCTTCATAATGTATTTGTAAATCATATTTTTATGCTCGGGAAAAAGGAAAAATATTTTTGAGTCAAGTCCTCTTTCGAAATTTTAAGAGCGAAATTTTAAATTTGTAAAAATGAATTTTTGGCTCCAATTGTACAAGTCAGGCCCAAAAGAATTAAGAAGTTGGCCCCAAACTAAGTGATGAATTAGTATAAATATATCCTTGATCTCTTCATTTGAAAACAAAACAATTCGTCTTTCACAAGAGCAACTGCAACTTCTACATGTTTGTTGATTCTTGAAGCAACTAGGCATCTCAAGCAAAGTATTCTTGGCATCTTGCCTTTATCCATTTTCTCNGTGTGCATCTTTTCTGTGTAGCTGCAACAACTATTGTTGGATTTTCTAAGGCTGAAATTTATGGGGTTTGTCTTGAAGGCCGGAGACCAGGTTCTAAGTGTTTCTCTTGTTGTACAAATAATTTATCTATTAAAAAGGTTTGTTGGTTTTTTCCCCTTTGTGGCTTTTCCCAGGGTAAATCTTGTGTCTTTTTGTGATCTCTATTGTTCTACCATTATATTTTTCTATTAAATTTATATGGTTTAATTTATGAAGTGTAATTTCTTAATGATATATTGAAAAGTGAAAAGGAATTTTAGCATCATCATAAGTAATTATCAGTTTTTCAAAAATATTGTTCCTAGATCCATTGCACTAGGAATTTCAACATGGTATCACAGCTTTGGTGAAGAAAAGATATCTGAAATCATCATCAAAGAGAGACCTATATTTAAGAATACATTTCTTCTTCTTTGTACACCAATGGCTTCCTCTATGAAATCAGAAAACAAGATAGAAGGGACATCAAACTTAAAAATTAGGATTGACCTTATCCTTGCTAAGAACAAAGTTCTAGATATGGTGAAAGGAAAGATTACAAAACCATAATATGATGTAGAAAAGGAAAATTGTAAAGATAATGATATCACTACCAGGAGTCTCATTGTGGACTCAATCAGAGATCATTTGATTCCCTATATTTCAAATCTTGATACATATAAGAAAATGTATGATGCCTAACCAATCTATTTACATTCAAGAATGTTGGCCAAGTTATGAGCCTAAAGAATGAGCTATGTGATGTTAAAATGATAAAATATGATACAATAACATCATATTTTGTAAGGATATCCCATCTAAGAGATCAAATTCAAGCTATCATGGAAACTATTTCTGAAAAAGAGATTGTGACTACTGCACTTAATGGTCTACCCAGATCATGGGATGAATTTGCATCAAGCATAAACACAAGAAAATAATTTCCTACATTTGAAGAACTATGGATCTGTTGCACTCAAGAAGAATCAAGGATCATGTCAAGAGAAAGAACCCAAAAGGAAGAAGACTCTAAAGCTTATGAAACAAGATTCAAGAGGAATGGTGGCAAGCAGAAATTTGGCTTTCAAAACAAGAATTCAAGAAGAAGACCTAGTCATCAAAGGAAGAAAGACTTGTCAAAGGTTCAATGCTATGTTTTTCATAAATATTTCCATTACAAAAGTGAATGTCCTAAACTAGAAAAGAAGAGGAAAGGAAAGAATCATGCTTCCGCAACTGATATGAATGATGAAGAACCCTCAAATAAAGTCAACAATGAAAACAGATATTTCTTTTATTTCTCTGCAATAATAGGATCTACTAATGATGATGATATATGGATAATAGATAGCAGTGCTTCTAGAAAAATGACAAGTGATTGTGTCAACCTCACAAGCATAAGGGAGAAAAGGACATCTTAGAAAGTGGAACTTGGAGAGAATCACTCTTATGCAGTCAAAGGCATTGGGAAATCATCTATTGAGCTAGAATATGGTAACAATGTACATCTCAACAATGTTCTATATGTACCAGGTTTGAAAAAGAATTTAGTTTCCATTTCTTGTTTAGAAGATAAAGGAGATAGAATAGCATGTGTTGATGGGAAAGTACTTGTATGGCCTAAAGGTTCAAGTATAGAAAATGCTAGATTTATTGGAATTCGTGAAGGAAGATTGTATAAACTCCTAGGTCAAAATGCTCAAGAACTTGTTCATGATGAAGTTAACCCTTTTGAGCTATGGCATAGAAGATATGATCATCTTTATTATCAATCCTTTACTTCAATAAATCAAATGGTGTTAGTTGTTCCTGAATTTCAACTAGCAAATGAAGGCATATTTGAAGGATGTGCACTTGGGAAAAGTGTTAAGAAGCCATTCCAAAGCAGTGAAAAAAGATCCAAGGAAATATTGAACTTGATTCATTCTAATGTATGTGGTCCTATGCTTGTGAAGTCTCTAGGAGGCTCTCTATATTATGTAAAATCCATTAATGAATTCTCATGCAAGACATGGATGTACCTCTTGAAGTGAAAATATGAAGTATTTGACAAGTACCAAGAATTCAAGGCTGAAGTGGAGAACTTGATAGGAAAGAATATCAAGACCTTCAGATCAAATAATGGAGGAGAATACACCTCTAAAGAACTCATTTCCATTTGTAAAGAAACTGGGATTAAGAGGGAGTTGATAGTCCCACATAATCCTCAACAAAATGGTGTAGCAGAAAGAAAGAACAGATCCATTAAAGAATTTGTTAAGGCAATGTTGAATGATCAAAGTCTATCTATGTTCCTATGGGGAGAAGCATCTATGGAAACTGGTTATGTTCAGAACCAAAGTCCTTGTCGTATATTAAAATATATGACTCCAAAAGAAGCCTTCTTTGGAAAGAAACCAAGTGTTGAACACTTGAGGATTTTTTACTATCTCATTTACATTCATGTCCCTAAGGATAAGAGAAAGAAGTTAGAACCTTCTGGAAAGAAGGAGATATTCGTTGGCTACAATGAATCATCAAAATCTTATAGAATCTACATTCCAGAGCAACAAAAGGTTGAGGTGAGTTGGGATGTCACTTTTGATGAGAAAACTTCCTATTGGAAATCTATAGAATATCCCATGGACTTCAACAATGAATAAGAGCGTGAATTTTACAAGGAAGAAAATTCAGAGCATCCTAATGAAGATCCAGAAGGACCTCTTGGTCATGTAGAACCAGTTACACTTCCTGAAATCATAAAAGGGCCAGTATGGCTTAAATCCACCTTGTTGGAAGCTGAAGGGCATTAAGCTCCAGTTTGCACCTTCAGGGAAAGTAAGAGGCCTAAAATTATTCTCTAGTTATGTGTCACTTATGACCAATATTGTTAATGCAGAACCTTCCACCTTTGAAGAATGATGTGGATTATTTTCGGCATGAAATGAGAGAGAAGATATAATAAAGAAAAGTATAGAAATATATCAGATATCCAATGATATAATAGAGATATATCAGATATCCAATAATATAACATAGATATATCAGATATATAACCATAAACACAACGATATTGTAATACATAATTTCTATTAATGAGTGAAATGTACAAAACTGTAAAAATACAGAGTGAAAGACTCGCTAGAATGGTGGCATCTTATCTCTGAGAAGAGATGTGATGTCTACTCACATTCACAAGAATATGATTATTACAATGAGGCTCCAAAGTTCTTTTTAACATAAAGAGATTCCAAAACCCTAACCCCGGAAGATGAAAATCCAACAGTTTTGTGGACCCCATTTTGGGTAGTTTGGTGTATCAACTTCCGAGGGGCGTAACTTTGGCATATGATCTTCATTTGTGGTGCAAAATAGCTTGTTGGAAAGGTAATGAAAAGGATATTAATTTTGAGGTATAAATCAAATCATTTGGCTATAATTGAGGAGCCCAATATTGAAAAAACTTCATTTATTCCCTCAAAATGGCCCCGAAAGTTTAGGAACCAAAAACCTTCTAAAAATAGTAAGTTGTCAGAAGAATGTTTTGTGCCAGTTGGAATAGGTGGGTGGACATTGATATCCACCTGGATCAATCCAATTGGAATAGGTGGGTGGACATTGATATCCACCTGGATCAATCCTCCCTCCTTAGTAAGCAATGGTATCCATTGCGTTGAGTTCTCGGGGGAGAGGGGAAAGTGTTTATTGAATCTGAACCTTGGCGAGTTCCTTGTCTTGTTGGAGACATTGTGTTGCTTGGTTTGTGTAAGTTTGTCATGAACCTATTGTTGGTGGGGTTGAATATGTTCAACCATCCTGTTGTATCTTGGCTTGACGAGGCATTGTGTAGGCACTGTCATAGGTGAAAAAACAATGTATTCTTTCTCTTCTGCAATCTACTTCTTCTAGATAGAAGTTGTTGAGGATGTAGTGGTTGTAGTTGCCTTATGTTCACCTTTTGAATAGATTGTAAAGAGGATAAATTTTGTTGTATAAGAGATTACCTTGCGACACATTTTTGGTGGAACAATAGTCGGAACTACCTCTAGTACCTATAGAGATGACCCCCCAAAGTAACAATGACACTATTGGGTTGAGATTCATAAACAACATGATGTTTCCACATGTATGGTTGGCCCAAAATAACATCACATACATCAAGAGGGGGAAAATCACATAATACCTTATCCTTGAAGGGTTGGATTCCATAGGATAGGCGACACTGTTGGCTGACATAGAGATCGCATCCCTGGCAAAGCCACCCGATGTTGTATGGATGCAGGTGTGGTGTTGTCGACAACCCAAACTATTTTATGACCACTGCTGAGATGTGTTTCTTCTGGCTTCCACTATCAACAATGAAATGCAATGGGGTCCCCTTCACCCACATCTCTGAATTGAGGTGGCACTCCCCCTCTTCAGGATTTACTGGTTCTTCTGGTTGAATTGCTGCAGTTGCGACAATAGCAGTGGGATCTGCGTCGATAATATTTCTCCTTCCATTATTTTCTAAATCAACTTATGAATCTGGGTTCAATTCTTTTTCTTTGATCTCGGCCAACAATGATTGTTTGAGAGACATTCATCAGTGTTGTTCCAAGGGATTTTGTGGAATTCGCACCATTTTCTAATGTCATTCTTGGTCTTTCCCTTACCCTTATTTTCTTGTGGCTTGGACTGGTTGTAGGGAGGTTCTTTGTTAGGGTCATATTTATCATGCTTTGTTTGTTGCATATTTGTAGACCTGAACTCCTGTTTGTTCTGGTGCTTAATTTTTTGCTCGATTTTGACAACATATCGATAAGAAGCTCCCAACAATGAGATTTCCAAAAACTCCATTTCAATTTGGATGTATCTGTGTAGAGCCCCACGGTATTTCAAAACCAAATGTCATTCAGAATATTTGATACCATATTGGTGTGCAAGGTATGGAAGGTATTGGTGAACTCTGGCACTGCTTGGCCCCTCTCTTGATGCAGCGTGGTCCATCTCATGTATTGGTCTTCATAGTTTCCAACAGGGTAATATTGTTCCTTGACCACATCCATAAAAAAATCACAAGTGGGCTTGACCCCATATATTCCAGACTCCTCTATGGAACTTTTCTCCCAGTAAGTTTCCCACCAATGTTTGATATGAGGGAGAGCCTTAAAGAGTGTGAAGGTGATTTTTTCCTTGTCAAAAAAATTGTGAATAGAGAAATAACCTTCTAGCAGATTTAACCATTTTTCTAGGGCATCTGCATTTATCTATCCTTCAAATACGGGAATATCAAAATTAATGTGTACCTTGAAAGGTGAGGTGTCTCCAAAGTGGCCTCTTGATGAAGACACGTCGGTTTTTATTGGCAGGTATTCAAGTATGTGGGAAAAAAAATCCATCATTTCGTCCCTCTATCGCATGAGAGCTTGCTCAAGTAGCATATTAATAGAATCATCTTCTCTGTCATTTTTCTTTTCTTCTTCCATGGAGGGTGTTAGCGATAAAAAATGCCTTGCAATTTATTTTGATATCATATCATAAGATGATAATAAGGTAAAGATTTATTTATAAATATTTAAGTTTTAAAGTATATAAGATTGGCTTTAAATCTTATTTTCCAATGAAAAAATGATGTGGCATCTCAAAATATACCAAAAAGAAAATTTTATCTTTAACCGGCTAAATGATTTTTTCATAGTGTAGTAAGCTGGTGAAAGTCTCCCTTTTCACTGGCTAAATGATTGTTTTCACAGTGTAGTGAGTCGGTGAAAGTGCAGGTTTTTCAGCTGATAAACTGCCTTGGGAAAAATCAATTTTCTGAGCCGTGAAGAGTCTGTTTTACACGCTCAAATAGTCGATTGACAAATAGACATACTAATATTTCCAATGGTACTTTAATATATTCATTTAGAGCTAGGGAAGGCAGTCAAAAGTTCCCCACAAGATGAGGCATCATTTTCAGAAATTTTCCAAAATGTATTATCTTGGTCAAAAGGTCAAATTCGACTTGGTTGAGTTTATTAAGGAGAAGATGATGATGAATAATCATATATATTATCAAATATCATCCATGAGTGTAGGTGGCACTTCATTTGATCAATATAAATATTCTAGAGATCAAATCCTAAAATGTAGGAATATGACTAGATTTGGAAATCTGGATTTTCCTGTTTTAGTCACCTTCTTGGGAGACAAATTCTGATCATCTAGAAGACTATTTTTCGAAACCAAAGGAGTTGTTTCATAAGAACAGGTGGCTCTTCAATAACCTCTCTCATTTTTCCAATATCTATTTTGATTTTTGAAATATAGGTCAATCTTTGAGCACCATATTTCCAAAAATTAAATACTTTGTTTTTCCTGTTTTAGTCACTGTCTTTAAGGACAGCTTTTGATGAGTTGGAATACTATTTTTAGAATATTAAGGAGGTATTTCATAAGCACGGACTTCTCTTCAATAACCTCTCTCAATTTCACAATATCTATTGTTATTTGGAGGATATAGGTGAATCTTGGAGCAACATTTTTCCAGAAATTTCTATCTTTTCCAGCCACCTCACAATTTCGAATTTGAGATAAGAAAAGAGGTTATCAGATCCATCTTTTGAGGATATTGAAAATAATTTGTAAAGATTATTTAATCTTGTAGATGTAAGAGGCAAGGGGAAGGGGAAACAGTCTGAGGACTATGGTTCATTTCCTTGAAGACTTGTATTTTTATCCTTTGGAAATAATCATGAGTATATCTTGACATCAAGCTTCTTTCACTTTCACTACTACATATTGTAAAAATTCCGACGTTTTATTTGCGGCGTTATGGACAAAATTGTCCATATTGTCGCAAAATAGAGGAAATTTATAAAAAAAAAATCCATGTTGCCCGATAACGTCGCTCTTGCCACGTTAACGTCGCTCTTGCCACGTTTTCCACTGGAACGTCGCTCTTGCCACGTTTGTGAAGATGTATGTCACAATTTCCACGTTAACGTCGCTCTTGCCACGTTAACGTCGCTCTTGCCACGTTTTCCACTGAAACGTCGCTCTTGCCACGTTCTCCACTAGAACGTCTCTCTTGCCACGTTTGTGAAGATGTATGTCGCAATTGCCACGTTAACGTCGCTCTTGCCACGTTTTCCACTGGAACGTCGCTCTTGCCACGTTTGTGAAGATGTATGTAGCAATTGCCACGTTAACGTCGGTCTTGCCACATTTTCCACTGGAACGTCTCTCTTGCCACGTTTTTCGAAAATGTATGTCGCAATTGTGACGTTTGCGAAACTAGGTTTATGTGTAGTACATATCTGAGCAGGAGAATCTTGCCTTTTACCTTGAACGATTAAGGAATTGTACAAGGGTCTCCTCTTATGGATGAAATTGTATATTCATGCTTCCTGTGTATGCAGTAGAGAATTTGTTGCAGTGTGATGTCTAGGAAAAGATAGCCAGGAATATTAGCTAAGAGACCCTTGGTAGGTTCGATAGGAAGAAGTACTTTGATCTTCCTCCTAGAAGGGATGAAAGCGTAACCATAGCTGCAGTTTGATATAGGTCTTGTGTAATGTGGGAATCATTAATCTCCTGTGAAACCTTTGTCTTGGTGTGGACATCATGCAAAAAAAAATCTAACCCCCACTTAAATGGCGAGGAAAGAATACCTCAATGGTTTCAGGGAAAGGAAAGTGTTTAATAATGGTTTGGTAAACCTAGAGAAGGGGCCTAGAAGAGTCCTTCGAACAACTAAGTCCAATATCAGATTGTTAATTGAAGGAAGAAATTGTAAAAATTGACTAAGTTTTGATTTTAGACTGATAACCTAGAGGAATTCAAAGTTTTAAGCTTAAAGGGATCGCAATCGTTCATTCG
>JASDQU010949820.1:18348-32385 GCA_032191745.1 Picea mariana | reverse complement strand
ACGTTATCGGGCAACATGGATTTTTTTTTTATAAATTTCCTCTATTTTGCGACAATATGGACAATTTTGTCCATAACGCCGCAAATAAAACGTCGGAATTTTTACAATATGTAGTAGTGTGGCTATGCCCTTTGGTCCATGCGACCATTCCTCATACGATCATAGTCTTATCCCTCCATCGGGATTTCCCGTTCTAATTTCCCGATGAGTTCTTCTGTGTGCTAGCACTCCCAGCTAGGCCCTGGCCCATACGACCACCTCTGATATGACCTTAGTCAAATAGCATTCCATCGGGGTTTCGGGGTTCGCAAGTTTGCAATGCAAAGTTTTCACCTCCATGGAATCCATGATATGCCGATCCCCGATGCGCTCCATATCTCTGACAGCTGGCCTCCACTACGCCACCGCTCTTCATCGCTGTTGTGCTGACAGTTGTACCCCACTCATCGGGGGTTTCAACATGCCCAGATCACTTGCTCCCGGGATTCCCAATATCCCGATTGACTCCAACCACTGATGGGTTGACTTTCCTTGTCGACCCTTTCTCCGATGGTGCCGATCTCCTCCACACGTCCCTTCTCTGATGGATGGCCACGATTAACTCTCGGGGTTTCGGGACTTTCGATGTCCTGAATTCCTTGTCCTCAGGAACTCCGATTTCCCGATGCGCCAAACATCGATGGTGCTTGATCCTTCGACGCGTGTCCCACCAAATCAACGGTCTCCGATAGTCAACGGGTCATTGCTTTCGGATTTCGAGAATTTCCTTATCGGGAAATCGACAATTGCGATGTTGTGATTCACTTGCTCTCCAAATCGCCGAACCCCGAACTCCGATCTGACATCATCTGCCAACGCCTTCGGTTGTAGCTTACAATCTGACACCTGTGGTCCACTCACTCTCGGGGCCCCACGATGCCACATCACTTCGGGACTTTGCGGATTGCGAATCTGCGATGCAAGTTACTTTGTGGTCGAAAACCCCGAAACACCGAACGCCGAAACCCCGAAGTCCGACTTCTCGGGATCGCACGCCACCTGTCCTTTCCCTAATCAACGGTTCCCGTTAAATCGGGAAATCACTACTCGCGATTTCACGAGGCATCAACTCTTCCATCACCAAACACCGAATCCCGATCATCAAGGATCTCACGCCACGTGTCCCTGTTCTGATCGATGGCTCCCGTTGATTCGGGAAATCGCTGGTCGCGATTTCAAAAGGTATAAACCTCGCCCTTCGACAAACGCCGAATGATGATTCTCCGGATTCGTGCCACCTATCCCTGTCACGATCGACGGTTCTGATCAATTCGGGGAATCGCGACTCGTGATTTCACGAGGGGTAAACCTCTTACCTCACCAATCCCTGAACGCCGAAACTTCGAAGTCCGATGGAATTTAATTCTCCGCGCCTGCGCCTACGGGTTAACTCCCACGTAACTCCACCATGATCGAATGGTCCTCGGGATTTCGCGATTCTTCTCCGCGAATCTCGACCGTTGATTTTTTTCTTGAGGAATTCCTCCACTCTGAAGCCCTCTTCTGTGCGAGCTTCCTCCTGGCTTTGTTCCACGATTTCGCCACGATGGAACTATCCCTCCTGAGCTTCCACCCTGTAGCTTCGACCTCTACTGATATTTCAACCACTCTTTCAACGGAAGTGCCGACGCACTACTTGCCCTCGGCGTCCAATCACTCTCCAAGGGTTGGACCTTCTGGACTCTTGACGCTTCTTCTCCTCTGCGAACCCTCAACTTGAGTCTCGCTTGTGTGTATGAAAACGCTATCCTTCCAGAGCTTCTGCCCTTTGAATCCTCACGGGATTCTTTGGCTCCTGCACTCCTGCAGAGTCTTCGCGCGCAAAACGCTATCTGTCCTGAGCTTCCACAAACACTCAGACCCCTTTTGAGGGATTTGATCCTTCTCCTCCCTCAGATGGAGAATATCAATGCCTTCCTGGCTATCACCCCAAGCAACCTCCTTTCTAAGTCTTCTGGGTATTCAGTAACCCAGTGAAGGCTCCCTCAGTGGATGCTTCCTTCAAATGATAGAACTCAAAGAGTTCTTTCCTCCTGTGCCATCTGCACACTTCGCTCGACGTCCTCCAGATGGAGCTCCCCAGAATCCCCTACAGAATTCTGGTCTCTCTGAACTCACAGCAGAGTTCTTTTCTCTGTACACTTCCGTACACACGCTCAATACCCTCTGGGTAGAACTCCTACAGAACTTCTCAGAGGTTCTGTTTACAACAGTGTCTCAGCTACACTGCTTTGACTATGGAGGTGTTCAGTAACCTCAAAGTCCTCCTTCTGTATGAGTTGTTGGCTTCCAGGCTGGTGCTCTCAACACGTCTTTGTCTGACTCCTCACGAGTTCAGAAGTGCCTCCTCAGTGCACTGGGATTTAGAGTCTCAACACTCTGTCACGCCCTCATGGCATGAACCCTCAAAGACCTCTCAAACCTAAAATCAAACCACTCCCTGCAAAGGTATAATAACAGCATATAATTACAGCATAAGGAAAACACATACAGGCACACACACATAAACAAAATATCATGCAGGAAAAACTGCTATTTGTATTAAATAATGGCAAATGCCTGTATATTTTACAATGGTGTTCCTGATCTCTACTTGGCTCTACATGCACTCTATCTACATGTACCTCTCTGCCCTCAAAATGATACCCCTCTATCTCTTTTTCCTGAGGTGCTCATCGAGCGCTTCCCTCCAGGATTTACCTACTCTAATTAATTTACCATCAATGGCTATCTAGTCTGCTATCCAGAACTAGATCTCAGCCAATCTATAATAAATGCCTATCTTATCTACAGCCTGCGCAAAGGCATGGCATTCATGGCTCACCAGCCTAAGGCATTAATTTACATTGAATTCAAATTCAAAATAAGGCTGCACCTCCCTTTCAGCCCTGAATGGGTGCGCGCTGACGTGGCTGGCTGGTTGTATGGAGAGATGCTCCTGCATCAATTGTGGACAAAGAAATAACCTTTCTATAAAATTTAACCACTTTTACAAATAATTTTCATCTATTTGACCTTCAAACACATGAATATCAAAAATAACTTGTACCTTGAAAGGGGTGATGCCTCCAAAGTGGATGCTTGATGAAGACGTGTTTACTATTATCGGTAGTCATCGAAGGATCTGGGAAAAAATATCCATCATTTCATCCCTTTGTCACGTGAGGGATTTCTAGATTAAAAAAATAATAGAATCTCCTACTCCCTATTCTCTCTTTTCTTCTGCCATGGGAGGTCGCTTGGGCTGGCGATAACGGTTGTCCTCGAGAGAAACTAGCTCGAGACTCAACTTTCTATACCTTGACCTTGTCAGGGACATGCACTAAGAAATGACAAGGAGCAACTTGCTCTGATACCACTAATCTGGATTATTTTGTGAATGAAGTGAAGGCAGAGATATAACAATACAATACACAAATATTCATTAATACACAATTTTTATTAATGAGAGAAATGTACAGAATTGTAAAAATATAGAGTGAATGAACTCGCTAGAATGGTGGCAACTTATCTCTGAGAAGTGATTTGAAAACTATGATCATTCACAAGAATATGATTTTTACAATGAGGCTCCAAAGGCCTTTTTAACATAAAGAAAATCCAAAACCCTAACCCTGAAAGAAGAAACGCCAAAAGGTTTGCAGTCCCTGATGGGGGTAGTCGATACATCAACTTCTAGAGGGAATTTTTTTTGAATATGATCTCCGTTTGGGGCACATGATAGCTCATTGGAAATCTCTAGCCGAGAAGAAAACATTATAATTGGGCCTAGAAGATAGCCCTCATTTATTTCCTAGTCCCTGAAACGTCAAAAAAACGTTGTTTAGGGCCTCAAAACGGCTCCAGAAGTTTAGGACCTGAAAAACTATAGAAACACTATCAGGGTGGAAAAATATATTTCGAGCCAGTGGAATAGGTGGGTGGCCACCAATATCCACTTGGATTATTCCTCCCCCCTTAGGAAGCATTGGTATCCATTGCGTCAAGTTCTCGGGGAAGCTTTTGTTGAATCTGCACCTTGGTGAGTTGTTTGCCTTGATGAAGAAGTTGTCTTGCTTAGCTTGTTGAAGGATGTCATGAACATGTTGTTGGAGGGGTAGGATCCATTAAAAAAAACTAGCTGCATGATTTTCCTGAGTGTGGGAGGACTCTTTCGATGAATATGTAGCATGAATAGTATGAAGGGCTCTGTTATATCTTTGTTTGATTGGGAAGTGTGGAGGCACCCCTGTAGGTGAAGTAAGAATATATTTGTGCTATTCTACAATATTTTCCATATGCTTATGCTAGATAGAAAGGTCTTGGGTCAATGTTGCAGTCTCCTTCTGTTTGCTTTACGAATGGAATATGAAGAAGATAAAATTTATCATATGAAAAGCTACTTTGCGAAACTGTTTTGGAGGGACAATAGTCAGAACTACCTCTAGTACCCTGTAGAGCTGACCCCCCAGAGTAACAATGACACTACAAGGTCAAGACTCATAAATAGATTGATTCTTCCACACATATAGCTGGCCTAAAATAACATCCCAGAAGTCCAGTGGGGAAACATCACACAATACCTTATCCTTGACGGGATTGATGCTGTAGGACATGCTACATTACTGGCTAATGCAAAGATCTCAACGCTGGCGAAGCCACCCGATGTTGTATGGTAGTGGGTGTGGTGTTGTCTTCCATCCCAGCTGCTTGAAGACCTATGCTGAGATGAGGTTCTTTTGGATTCCTCTATCAATAATGAAATGCAGTGGGGTCCTCTTCACCCGCATATGTGAATGGAAGAGTTGTTCCCCCTCCTCAGGCTCCTCTATTTCTTTTGGTTGGATTATTGTGATCACGATGGTAGCGATGGGTTTTTCATAGACGATCTGGTTCCTTTTATTATTTTATGAATCAGATTTTGATTCAGGGCTTGACTCTTTTTCTTTGAGCTCAACCACCAATGATTGTTTTGAGCGACATTCATCGGTGTTGTTCCAAGGGTTTTTGTGGAAGTCACACCACTTTCCAGTTTCCTTCTCCGTATTTTTGTTACCCTTATTTCCCGTGTCTTGGACTGGTTGTCTTGAGGGTGGTTGTTATGTGATTTAGGTCCGCCTTTACCATACTTTGGTTGTTGAGGATTTATAGACCAAAACTCCCGCTTGTTTTGTTACTTAAATTTCTACTCGATTTTGAAAGCATATTGATAAGCGACTCCCAATGACGAGATGTACAGAAACTCCATTTTGGTTTTAATGTACCTGCGTAGAGCCCCACACTATTTTATAACCAGAAGTCACTCAGAGTCTTTAATACCCAACTTGGTGCACACGTTATGGAAGGTATTTGTGAACTACGACACTGTTTGTCCCCTCTCTTGATGCAGTGTGGTCCATCTCATGTATTGGTCATCATAGTTTCCAACAAGGTAATATTGTTTCTTGATGGAATCCATAAAAAATCTCAAGTGGGTTTTGCCTCAAACATTTCAGAATCCTCTATGGAATTTTGCTCACGGTAAGTTTACCACCAATTTTGACATGGGGGACAACCTTAAGGAGTGCAAAGGTGATCCTTTCCCTGTCAAAAAAATTGTGGACAGAGAAATAACCTTTCTAGAAGATTTAACCACTTTTCCAAATCATTTGCATCTATTTAACCTTCAAACACAAGAATATAAAAAATAACTTGTACCTTGAAAGGGGCAACCCCTCCAAAGTGGATGCTTGATGAAGACGTGTCTACTGTTATCAACAATCATCGAAGGATTTGGGAAAAATTCTACATAATTTCTTCCCTCTGTCGCATGAGGGATTCCTTGAGAAACAAATTAATAGAATCTCTTTCTCCCTCATCTCTCTTTTCTTCCACCTTGGGTGGTCGCTTGAGTTAGCGAGAGCGGTTGTCCTCAAGAGAAAATAGCTCGAGACCCAACTCTCTATACCTTGACCTCGTCGAAGACATGCACTGATAAATGACAAGGAGAAACTTGCTTTGATACCACTGATCTAGATTATTTTGAGAAAAAAATGAAGGCGAAGATATAACAATAAAATACACAAAGATACAATAATACACAATTTCTATTAATGAGATAAATGTACAGAATTGTAAAAATATAGAGTGAATGAACTCGCTAGAATGGTGGCAACTTATTTATGAGAAAATATGTGAAAACTATACTCATTCGCAAGAAGATGATATTTACAATGAGGCTCCAAAGACCTTTTTAACATAAATAAAATCCAAAACCCTAACCCTGAAATATGAAATGCCAAAAGGTTTGTGGGGCATGATGGGGGTAATCGATATGTCAACTTCTCGAGCACGTAACTTTTGCATACGATATTCATTTGGGGCACACGATAGCTCATTGGAAAGGTATAGACGAGAATAACACATTCTAATTGGACCTAGAATATATTCCCTTGTTTACCTTCTAGGCCCCAAAACGTTAAAAAACAAAAACAAAAAAACCCTGTCATTTAGTGCCTCAAAACGACCCTGGAAGTTTGGGACCCGAAAAAATGTAGAAAAACTGCCAAGGTGGAAAAATATATATCGAGCCAGTGGAATAGGTGGGTGTCCATTGATATCCACCTAGATCATTCCTCCCCCCTTAGGAAAAATGGTATCCATTGCATGAATTTTCTGGGAAAGCTTTTGTTGAATCTGAACCTTGGTGAGTTGCTTGCCTTGCTAAAGAAGTTATCTTGCTTAGCTTGTTGAAGGATGTCATGAACCTGTTGTTGGAGGGGTTGGATATGTTCAACCAATCTAGCTGCATGATATACCTGAGTGTGGGAGGAATCTGTCGGTGAAGATGTAGGATGAAGAGTATGAAGGGCTCTATTATAACTTTGCTTGACTGGGCAGTGTGGAGGTATCCCCATAGGTAAAATAAGAATATATTTATGCTCTTATACAATATTGTCGATATGATTCTACTGGATATAAAGGTCTTGGGTAGAGGTTGAAGTCTCCTTTTGTTTTCCTTCCAATTGGAACACAAAGAAGTTAAACTTTGTCGTATGAGAGGCTACTTTGTAGCACTATTTTGGCAGGACAGTAGTTGGAACTACCTCTAGTACCCTGTAGAACCGACCACTCAGAATAACAATGACACTACAGGGTCGAGACTTGTAAACAATTTGACACTTCCACATATATGGTTGGCCTAAAAGAATATCACAAACTTCCTATGTGGAAACATCACACAATACCTCATCCTTGAAGGGATTGATGCCATAAGACATGCAACACTACTGGCTAACACGAAGATCTCAACCCTGGCGAAGCCACCCGATGTTGTATGGTTATGAGTGTGGTGTTTTTGGTAATCCCAATTGCTTGATGACCTTTGCTGAGATGAGGTTCTTTCGGCTTCTGCTATCAATAATGAAATGAAGTGGGGTCCACTTCACCCACATATGTGAATGGAAGAGATGCTCCCTCCCCTCATGATCCTTTGGTTCTTCTAGTTGGATTGTTGTGGTCATGATGGTAGCAGTGGGTTCTGCATCAATGATATGGTTCCTTTTATTATTTTCTGAATTAGATTCTGAGTTAGAGCTCAACTCTTTTTCTTTAAGCTCGACCACCAATGATTGTTTTGAGCAACATTAATTGGTGTTGTTCCAAGGGATTTTGTGGAAGTTGCACCACTTCCCAGTGATGACCTCTGCTGAGATGAGGTTCTTTTGGCTTCCACTATCAATAATAAAATGCAATTGGGTCCACTTCACCCACATCTGTGAATGGAAGAGGTGCTCCCCCCCCTTAGGCTCCTCTGGTTCTTCTAGTTGGATTGTTGTGGTCATGATGGTAGCAGTGGGTTCTGCATCGATGATCTAGTTCCTTTTATTATTTTCTGAATTAGGTTCTGATTTAGGGCTCAACTCTTTTTCTTTGAGCTCAAACACCAATGATTGTTTTGAGAAACATTAATCGGTCTTGTTCCAAGGGATTTTGTGGAAGTCGTACCACTTCCCAGTGTCCTTCTTCGTCTTTTCGTTACCCTTTTTTCATGTGTCTTAGAGTGGTTTTCTTGAGGGTGTTTGTTTTGTGATTTAGGGCTACCTTTACCATACTTTTGTTGTTGTGGATTTATAGATCAGAACTCCCGCTTGTTCTGTTGTTTAAAATTCTGCTCAATTTTGACAACATATTGATAAGTGGATCCCAATGATGAGATGTCCATAAACTCCATTTTAGTTTGAATGTACCTATGTAGAGCCCCATGATATTTTAGAACCAGATGTCACTTGGAGTCTTTGATACCCACCTTGGTGCACAAGGTATGGAAGGTATTTGTGAACTCTAACACTATTTGGCCCCTCTCTTGACACAATGTGGTCCATCTCATGTACTGGTCATCATAGTTTCCAACAGGGTAATATTGTTCCTTGATGGCATCCATAAAAAAATCCCAAGTGGGTCCAGCCTAAAAAGTTCTAGACTCCTCTACGGAATTTCGCTCACAGTAAATTTCCCACCAATTTGGACATAGGGGACAACCTTAAGGAGTGAAAAGGTGATATTTTCCCTGTCGGAAAAATTGTGGACAGAGAAATAACCTTGTATCATATTTAACCACTTTTCCAAAGCATTTGCATATATTTGACCTTCAAACATAGGAATATCAAAATTAACTTGCACCTTGAAAGGGGCGGCGCCTCCGAAGTGGTTGTTTGATGAAGATGCATCTACTGTTATCGGTAGTATTCGAAGTATTTGGGAAAAATTCTCCATCATTTCATCCCTTTGTCATGTGAGGGATTCCATGAGCAACAACTTAATCGAATCTTCTGCTCCCTTGTCTCTCTTTTCTTCCACCATGGGAGGTCGCTTGAGATGGCGAGAGCAGTTGTCCTCAAGTAAAACTAGCTCGATACCCAACTCTCTATACCCTGACCTCGTCAGGGACATGCACTAAGAAACAACAAGGAACAACTTGCTTTGATACCATTGATCGAGATTATTTTGAGAAAAAAATGAAGGCGAAGATATAACAATAAAATACCCAAAGATATTGCAAGAAACATAGAGATACAATAATACACAATTTCTGTTAATGAGAGAAATGTACATAACTGTAAAAATACAGAGTGAATGAACTCGCTAGAATGGTGGCATCTTATCTCTGAGAAGAGATGTGACAACTACACTCATTTGCAAGAAGATGATTTTTAAAATGAGGCTCCAAAGGCCTTTTTAACATAAAGAAAATCAAAAACTCTAACCCCAGAAGATGAAACGCCAAAAGGTTTACGGGCCCCGATGGGGGTAGTTGATATGTCAACTCCCCGAGGGCATAACTTTTGCATACGATCTCCATTGGGGGTGCACGGTATTTCGTTGGAAAGGTCTAGACGAGAAGAACACATTTCGATTGGACCCAGGCCGTCAAAAAACTCCTGGGCCCCCACATGTAAAAAAAAAATGTCATTTAGGGCCTCAGAACGACCCCAGAAGTTTGGGACCTGAAAAACTGTAGAAAAATTATCAAGGTGGAAAACTGTATTTTGAGCCGGTGGAATAGGTGGGTGGCCACCGATATCCACTTGGATCATCTTTCCTTTCTTTTTTCATACCAATATTATTGAAAAGTTGGCCTTACCTTACTCTGCTCGTACAAGTACTTAGTTTTTTTCATGGATTCCTCCAAATTCTTGGGCTCATCAAACTGAATTTTATTTTTGTATAATGATGGTATTCCACTTAGAAATATATGAATTTTAACCTTCTCATCGCTGATGAAATCCACATACCTTAGAAGATCCAAGAATTTATTCTCATACTCTTCCATGGTCATGTTTCCTAATTTAAGCTCAAACAAATATTGTATCTTCTTGGTGTGATAGTGCTTTGACAAGTACTGTTGCTGGAAGTATTTCTTGAAACACTTCAAAAAAATCCTCTTCTCGTCAATATGCTTGACTTTCTTCAACTAGTCCCACCAGATGGAAGCTTTCCTTCGAAGATAATGTATGGAAATCTTTACTTCCATATTTGATGAATAATTATGGAGCTGAAAATATTTTCTCATGCTCAACGATTAGGCTTCAACTTCTTCACCCTTACTATGCTCTCCATCAAATGATGGTGGCTCGAGTCTCTTGAGCTCTCCTTGCAAACTGTCTAACTTGGGCCTTCCCCTTTGATGTCTGACAAGGGACCTACTTGGGTTGCTCTTTGATTCTGAGAATGTCAGTGCTCTTCTGGTTGAATGTCTAGGTGAATGGTGATTCCTACTAACACTTCTTGAGTTCCTCAACCCTCTGTAGTCATCCATCCTATCATGATATATGTGGTCTTACACATGCCTTGCACTAGCTGCAGATCTTATCCTAGACTCCTTGTTGATTTGTACTTGCAGGTTATTCAAGATCTATAACAGCTGAGAATTAATTTGGTTATGCTCCTCTTGAGCTCTTATCAACCTTTCATTATCTACTCTATAGATTTTCATTTACCTCTGCAACCTCTTCATCAAATCTACATGCTCCACTATGCATCTATTCTGCATTTCCCAAGCTAATTTTTAATCATTTTATTTCATCTCCATGGCTATAAGAACCTTGTGCATCATCCATATCTTTAAACCTCATTTATAAACACGATTTATTTCCTTCATGTACCTCTAATTTTGCAAAAAATGTGCATGCAACAATTATTGTTAGGATTATGCATATTGTAAAATATTTCATTAATTAGTTTACATGTCATTCTTCATCTCAATTTATAAATAACACAAATGCTCCAATCCAAATTTTAATTCTTTAGACACATTCTCCTCTAAATCATATTTCCATTTATTGTGCTCATGCATCATTCTGAGTTTTGAGCTAAAAGTTACAGCTTTCTAAATTTTGTCATTTCTACTCTATTGTGATTTGCTCTTACTGGTGCAATTATCCAAGAGACCATTTTTTCCACCTTTAGCAGAAAAACTTTCAGGAAACAATTTTTTTTTATACCAGATGTAGATAGCATTTATGATTGTTAATACACAACAATTTTCATATTTATAATTTGATGCTCCAATCAATTTTTATATAAATATGGAATTGATGACTTTGTAGTTTTTACATTTTCTCCAGACTTTGAATTTTTAGCCAAAATTGGCTATCTCCCAAACGGAGCAAACCCGAGAAAAACTTCCTCAAGAATTTTTTTTTCTAAATTGTTGGAGGTAAAATGTTGACTAAATAATGTTTTCCATATTTGTGATTTGGGGTCCCTTTTCCTCTTCCAAAGATTTCAAATACCCCAAAAAGTGTGGGAATAGTGTATTTTACCCTATTTTCGCATCTCCACACCAAATCATTTGGAATTTGGCCAAAAAACCAGGGTATCTTCATGTTTATATGGGTCTCAAACTGATATATGCATGATATCTTCATACTTATATGGGTCTTCGTGATTGAGCACTACCCAGATCTTTAAAAACCACTAATTTACGTTTTCCGAAGAATCGAAGAAGAATTGGACCATGGCCCTCACTGACACTTTTGTAGCATTCATCGTTGCGAACATACATTTTAAATTTAATTTAATTTTGAGTTTTTCTACTCCTGTTATGGCTAAAACATGTTTTTGGCTTCAGACTTGTTATTATAAAAATATCATCTTGTTGATGTGGCAGTCTAGCTGAAGTGGCATGGCATGTGACTTATGATGTCCACTTGTCATCCCCTGAATAAACCATGCCATCATCCTCCTTTCCCTTCATTAGTGATCACTAAAAACCTTTCATCGATAGTCGGTGAAATTCTTGTATCGATGATTGACGAAATCCCTGTATCGACAATTGGTGAAACACTTCTATCGACAATCAACTGAATTCCTTCTACCGATGATCGACCAAATTCCTTCTATCTGTGATCAGATGAAAACTGTTATATTGATGGTTGGGGGAAAATTATTTATCGGTGGTCGGGAAAAACATTTCCATCTATGATTAGTGAAAAAGTCTCTATCAACGATCAGAGAAAAAACTTTTATCGTTTGTTGGCGAAAAAGCTTCTATCGACGGTCGGGGAATTGTTTTTTATCGATGATCGTCGAAAAGGTTTGTATCGACAATTGATGAAAAAGTCACTATCTATGATCTTGGAAAATCTCCACTTTTTTGGCAACCTCCGAAAAACTCCATCAATGATCTTGGAAAAAATCCACTTTTTTTATGACCTCCAAAAAATCCATTGATTCCGAAAAACTCCATCAACGATCTTAACTTTTCTTCACATCCCCGAACTTGCTTAACTTAGGAATTTTTATCCAAATCTATGTTGGGTTTGGATCGTTGATCTCAATACCAATCTGATCTCGACCACCGACCCACTAAACTTTGTCGAACTTTGAATTCTTCTTCAACGACCAAGGATTTTCTTCTTCATCGAACTAAGTTTTGTTCCTACTTTGTCAAATTTCGCTGAACTCTAAAATTCTTTAGTGAACCAAGAAATTGTCTTCGATGAACTTAGAATTTTTAAACTTACCCAAGGTGAATCTCATTCATTGATCTTAATATCCAAGTGATTTGATCCACTGATTCTATAAACTTCACAGTTGCCATGAAAACATAAAATTCAACCTAGAAAACCAAATTTTAACTCTGCAACTTGCATATCGATACCATTAATCATCTCTTCAACCATTCTGAGTGAAAATTCGACTTGAATTTTATTAGAAATATGGGGATTTCACTCTGATGTTATAATTTCCCCCAAATTCAACACAGATCAAACTGTGCAACAATGAATTTATCAAATTCTCGCTGATATTTTGCCCATACAGGTCCAGTGTTGAAACCTTTTCTCTGATACCTGTCTGTAATATCCCTAGGTCCCTCACTAAGGCATGCTACCAAAATAATTTCTCTGATACCAACCTGTGACATACCCAACTCCCTAGCTGGGCCACATTACTACCCAAATTGGCTAACATACCGATTCAAATGAGAAAATATACACAACATGACATACAAGCTCATTCCAATGTCATGAACAATTAAAAACGTGAATGAAAATGATTACACACACAATAACAACATTTAGACATATAAAATATAGAGTAAATGCAACATTTATCCATAACATTAAATAATAAATAACACAGTGATCAAAAGACTTATTTTTAAAAAATGATTTACACAACTGGTTGTAGATGAAGGTGTAACATCCCCATTTCCCCCAACTTGTAATTAATCATAATCATTGATTTCCTTGCCATGACATACGAATATTGTAAATGTATTTCTGCTTAATTGAAAATTCCAGCTAGCTGACTGTGGGGTGAAGCATTGAAGTATCGTCCATGATACCACTAGAGGAAAGAATGAGGGAACATAGAGAGAGGGTCATCATGCCAAGAGGAACCACGATTCCTTGCTGAAACACTTCATCTAAAAATAATAAGCTATTTCCCTAATTCCAAGACAAAGTAGTTAATGAAAAGAGGGATGGTAGTTGAACAACCACCCACCCAAGTGAATGAGAGCATGGGAGGTCTGGCCAAGACAACAGAAAAATCGTCGGCCTAAGGTATCAATTCCTGCAGCCAGATTGACTCCACGGGTTTACTTCTGACAAAAGCAGAAGAACGAAGGGGGAACCTTCCCTCCAGATATTTTGTGCAAGAGACACACGAGGAAGAAGAAGAGGTAGTAGTGACTGAAGGGGAAAGGGGGGGAACCCGATCTAGAGAGAGTTTGGATCTCGGAGGCAGGGGAACGATTGCATAAAAACACAGTAAAGGGAAAATAGCTTGAGCTCTAAAATTTGGGTGGAGAGTCCAAAAGCCTGACTTGAGCTAAGAAGTTTGTGAGTTTGATATCGGGAAGATATATAACAAATCTCGTTGAGACCTGAGCTAGGTATGTGTGGGGAAAATATTTACCAAGAGTGATGTGAAGGAGAGTGTCCTTCACAAATGGTTGAGAACCAGAGAGAGAGAGGTTCCCTTGTGGTATCATGGCTTAGCACGGGGGTGGCTAGAACATTGAGAATGAAT
>JASDQU010949819.1:0-19948 GCA_032191745.1 Picea mariana | reverse complement strand
ACCTTTTGAAATTAAGAATATTATCTAAAATTTCAATACTCTTTTAAAACTTCAAGCTTCTTTTCAAATGATCAATTGTTTTCTCTAGTTCCTTTCTTAAGGAAACTATTTTAGCTTCTAGCTTCTCACAATTTTATTCCTTTTCTTTCAGCTTGCTTCTCACCAGTTCTTCTATCCTCTTTGCCTTTTGTAGTTGAGTCTTCAGGATAATAACTTTCTTATTTGTTTCTTCAAGATCATGATCCTTCTTTTCATGTTTTTGAAATTGCTTGCTCTACTTTTATATTCTCTTTCATGAGTCTGTCTATTTATTCTAAGGAACTAATGATTTCTACTTCAAGATTCACTTCCCCATCAATGCCTTCTTCTTATGAATATGTATATTCTTTATGATTATCTTCATTTTATTCATCGAAAAGTTTTGTTTCCATGGTTATGGAGAGAGATTATTATTTATCATCACTATCTTCACTTTCTTTGAATTTTCTATATCCTCCTTTTAACTTTCTCACAACTTGTGCTTCCTCTATCTCTGACTCACAACAAGAATAATCATCATATCTCTCTTCACTAGATCTCTCTTCATACATTTTTTGTAGCTTGTCCCAAATATGTTTAGCTGTTGTATACATCATTACCTTGACAATATTAGAACCTGGTAGGCCACTCAAGATGAACTCTATTTATTTTTCATTGTTTTCACTTGATTCCTTCCCAGGTTTATCTATATAACATGTTGTGACTAATTCCCAAATACTTAACCCAAGGTCTTGTAAATATATCCTCATTCTTATACTCCATGTTGCATAGTTTGTTCCATCGACATAAGGAGATCTATTTGCAGGGATACCTTCCTTACAATCCATATCTGCTCAATATTCTCCTTCCAGTAGTTAAAATGTTTCTGAAGGAACCCTCTCTGATACAAATTGTTGAACTTATGCTTATACTGAGAGGTGGGGGGTGAATTAGTATAAGATACATTTTCCTTTATTTAACCATTCATCAAGCTTTCATTATCCAAGAAATAATAATCACATATAAACACAAATCATAATGCACAGAGTTTAACTTGGAAACCCAATCGAGAGAAAACCATAAACTTATATTTATAAATGTTTGTAGGCACCAAACTACTATTACAAATATTGTAGGAGATAACCTATTGAAGACACCAATCTCCTTAACTAGGAACTGACTTAGAAATATGTAGGCACCAACCTACTAGAAAAAAAGGATTGCAAAGCAATAAAATAAAATAAAATTTGGAAATAAAACACAAAAGATACACAATACAATAGAGGCACAGATATATGTGTTTCACACATTGTGGGATACTTCCACCAGATAAATTTCTAGGTCCTTCCTTTTATTATCCAACAAATGAATGGATACAACCTACAACACACCCACTACAACTTCCACTTCTTTTTCTCACAGTCTCCTCTCTTCGAATACAATATTCACAATGATACATAGCCACAATACATTTCCCTCATAAAATAGGGTTTCCTTATAGGGAAACAAATCCTAACATAACTTTTACCATCAGATCTACGACCTTATAATGAACGGTCCAGATTTACTATGAAATTACAATATACATTTACTAGGAAATTTTTCTTTTTGGGGCCCTCTTTCTCTCAGACCCCCCAGCTAGGGGGATTGCCCCCCCGGACCAAGCAGGGGGGGAAATCCCCCCCTACAACTCCCCTGTGTGGAGGGGTGTATAGTCTTCCAGGGTGTAAAGTCTTCATGGGGTATAAATATGACTGAAAACAAATACCTCTGAATCAAAAACATAATCAGGCTCCACAACCAACAATCTCCCACTTGGAGACTAATCTCAACAATTCCACCCTTGTTATATATGCTGGAATATGATCCTTCTTGGACCTAGAAAATTTCTCATCTTCACCTTCATGCTTGAATACTAACTGAAACTGAGAAAGAACTCAGTTTCTCCCTGGTTACTCCCTTTGTTAACAAGTCTGCAAGATTTTGTCTACTGTGTATATTTTCCGACTTTAAATGTCCATCTTCCAAGACATATCATATGAAATGGTACCTGAGTTGTCTATTCTTAGTATTCAAATGGAAAGATGAGTTCTTTGCAATATGAATGGAACTCTCTTTATCATAGTACAACTTGCTATTCTCTTGCTTCTTTCCCAATTCCTCCATAAACCTCTATAACAAAATCATCTCTTTACTAGCCTATGTAGTAGAAAAATACTCTGCCTCTATTGTTGAAACTGAAACAACCTTTTGCAGTTTTGAAATCCAACTTACTGCTATTCCACCTATATTAAAAACATACCCTCTGGTGCTCCTCCTGCTATCTTTATCACCTGCCATATCTGAATCAACATATCCCTATAGAAAACTGTTTGAACCTCCCAAACATAATGCATGAGTAATAGTGCCTTTCAAATACATGAGAATCCACTTTAATTCCTCCCAATGTTCTTTACCTATATTGTTCATATACCTACTCACAAATCCCACTGCATGTGCAATATCTGGTCTTGTGCAAACCATTGCATACATCAAGTTCCCAACCGCTGATGAATAAGGGACCCTAGACATGTCTTTTATCTCCTCTAGTGTCTTGGGACACATATCCTTGGTTAATTTGAAATGGTTGGCCAAAGGTTTACTGAATGGTTTTTCATTTTGCATTCTAAACCTCTCCAACACCTTCTCTATGTACTCACCCTGAGACAATGTCAATTTGTGATTTTTCTTGTCTTGTGTTATTCTCATACCAATAATTTTCTTTGCAGCACTCAAATCCTTCATTGCAAATAAATTAGCTAATTTCTTCTTGAGCACATTTATATCCCACATATTAGAACCTGCAACAAGCATGCCATCTATATACAATAGAAAGATAATATAGTTTCCATTTTCTATCCTTTTAAAATAAACACAGTGATCAAAATGACATCTACTATAACCTTGTTCTATCATAAACCTATCAAACTTCAAATAACACTACCTTGGATCTTTCTTTAGGCCATACAATATCTTCTTCAACCCGCATACCAAATTTTCCTTCCATTTGACCTCATACCCCTGTGGTTGCTACATATAAATCTCTCCCTCCAAATCCCCACGGAGAAAAGTTATGTTTACATCTAATTTTTCAAGATGAAAATCTTCTACTGCAATAAGAATTAAAATAGTCCTAATTGAAGTCATTTTAAAAACAAGAGAAAATATTTCATCAAAATCTATACCATTATTTTTTGCAAACCCCTTTACAACAAGTCTAGCCTTGTACCACTTTTTTCCTCCATCTTCTTCCTTCAACTTGTAAAACCATTTACTCTGTAATGCTTTTTTTCCTACAGGAAAGTGAACCAAATCACAAGTTTGTTTATTTATTAGGAAATCCATTTCCTCTTTCATGCCTTGCTCCCACTTCTTTTTAGTGTCTACCTGCATTGCCTCTTTATAACATTCTAGTTCACCATAATCAGTCAACAATAAATAATACAATGAAGGAGAGTATCGTTTAGGGGGTCTACTTAACTTGGTATATATCCTAACAACATTTGCAGGAGTTTGAGGTACATGCTTCTCTTATTGTTGTACATTTTGATTTTCTGGTACCTTTGGAATTTCTTTTTCCGTGATTTGATCAAGCACTTTGTATTGTGGTTTTTCTTTTTCCTATTTCTTTCCCTGCAACTAATGTTTGTACATGGCCTTCTCATTGAATATGACATATCTACTCCTAATGATTTTTTTATTTTCATAATCCCATAAGCGATAACCAAAATGATTAACATCGTATTCAATAAAGGTACACTTCTTTGATTTTTCTTCAAGGTTTGTTCTAGTTTCTTTATCAATATGGATAGATGTTTCACAACCGAAAGTCTTAAAAAAATAATAGTTTACCTTTTTACGTGTCCATGCCTCCTCTGGAATTCTACCATCCAAAGACCTTGAAGGTCCTCTGTTTATTAAGTAAACAACAAAATATACAACATCTACCCATAATTGTATGGGCAAACCAACATGCAATCTCATACTCGCACACTCAATGATTTTCATGTTCATCCTTTCTGACACACCATTTTCTTTGTGGTGTTTCTGAAACCGTCCTGTCTCTATTAATACCATGGTATGAATAGTAATAATAAAAATCCTTGCTGCAATATTCACCTTCATTGTCTGATCTGAGACACTTCAACCTTTTTCCCGTCTCATTCTCAACCAGAGCTTTCCATTTCTTAAAAGTATAAAAAACATCATATTTTTTGTCGAATGCAATAAACCCAAGTTTTTGTAGTTGCATCATCAATAAAAGTAACATAATAACGAGACCCACCAAGAGATAATACCTAAGTTGGTCCCCATACATTTGTATGCACAAGCTCTAACCTTTCAATCTTATTTTCTTTTCTGACTCTGAGAAATCTGACTCTCTTATGTTTTCCAAAAACGCAATGCTCATAGAAATCCAAATCAATTTGTTTAAGATCTGGCAAAAAATTTCTTTTGTGAAGTATCTGCAACCCTTTCTCACTCATGTGTCCAAGCCTATGATGCCACAGTGTTGTATCCACTCCTATAGAAGCTAAAGAGATAGAAGAGTTAGTATTACCAGTACATAAATAAAATGTATCTACCTTCTCTCCTTTTTCTATCACCAATGATCCTTTGGTGACCTTCCATTCCTTATCTGTAAATTTATATATACAACCTTCACTTGCCAACATTCCTGTTGAAATTAGATTTTTCCTTAGATCTGGAACATGTCTTACCTCTTTCAAAAACCATTGGTTTCCATTCCTTTTCTCTATTTTTACCTTTCCCATTCCAACAATTTTGCATGGTGAATCATCACCCAAATGAACTTGTCCAAAATCACCTTGAACATAATCTAGAAAATGTTTCCTATGGGGTGTGGCATGAAATGAATCCCCTGAATCTAGTACCCAAGACTCATAAATATTATCTATAGAAAGAATCAAATCATCTTGTAACACATCACCTGTTACATTTGCTTCTTGATTTTTCTCCTGTTGTCCATCTCTTTGTTTATTTGGAGCTTTGCAGTCTTTCTTCAAATGTCCTTTCTTCCCACAATTCCAACACTCTATCTTTCCCAATCTAGATTTGGATCTTCCCTTCCTAGAATTCCCGCGGTTCTCTGAGCCCTTTCCTGTATCCTTTTTTCTTCCCCTATTTTCCATGTTTAATGAATTACCTGATGTCTCACCTGTGCTTTTCCATCACATTTCCTCACTAAGGATAACACGAACAACATCATCAAATTTTAAAGTGTTTGAACCAATGACAGAGTTACTTACAACCATGACCAAGGCATTCCATCTTTCTGGCAATGAGAACAATTTTAGAAGAGCCCTAACCTCATCATCAAAGTCCACTTTTACAAAACTTAGCTGATTAGTAATCATATTAAATTCATTTAAATGATCTGCAACATGCCCACCTTCTAACATCTTCATATTAAATAATCTCTTCATTATAAATACCTTATTGGACATAGAGGGTTTTTCATACAGTTTGGCCAATGCGTCCATTAACTCCTTCATTATCTTTTCTTTCGAAATATTGAAAGCCACCGATGCTACCAGGCTTAGCTGTATCGTTCCTAGTTCCTTTCTATCAAGAACCTCCCATTTTTTGTCCTTCATAGTCGTCGGCTTCTTTGCTATTCCACCCAATGGTAGGAATAGATCCTTCTGATATAAATAATCTTCCATCTACATCTTTCATAGCTGGTATTTTTTTCTGTTAAATGTCTTGACCCTAAACTTTCCATCTTCCGCCATTGCTCCCACTCGAACTAGGAACACTCTTTTCCTGCGAGTTACCTTTCAATTTAATACCATTTGTTAGGAAAACAAGATCGCAGAGAAATAAAATAAAAATAACTGCGGAAATAAAACACAGAAGATACACAATACAATAGAGACACAAATATATGTGGTTCAGCCAGTGTGGGCTATGTTCACCAGAGAAATTGCTAGCTCCTTCCTTTTATTATCTAGCAAATGAAGGGATACAAACTACAACACACCCATTGTAGATTCCTCCTCTTTCTCTCACAATATCCTCTCTCAGAATACAATATTCACAATGATGCATAACCGCAATACATTTCTCTCGTAAAAGAGGGTTTACTTCTAGGGAAAAAAACCCTAACATAACTTCTACAATCAAATCTTCAACCTTATAATGAACGGTCCAGATTTAGTATGAAATTAGAATATACATTTACAAGGAAAATTTTCCTTCGGGGGATTTTCCCTCGAACCCCCATCAAGGGCCCGCTTGCGCTTGGACCCCACAAGGGGGGAAAGCCCCCCTGCAACTTCCAGTGTGGAGGGGTGTACTATCTTTCGGGGTGTAAAGTCTTCATGGGGTATAAACATGACTGAAAACAAATACCTCTGAATCAGGAAGATAATTAGGCTCCACAACCTACTAGAGACACCAATCTCCTCAACTGAGCACCAACACAACAAGATGTAGGAACCAACCTACTAGAGACACACATCTCCTCAACTAAGAACCAACTCAATAAGATATGTATAGACACCAATATAACATATTCATAAACATATTACTTCTGACTTCACCTGCATGCTTCATTCCATAGAAAATCCTTCAAACCCTAGCAAGCCTCATAGCCTCATTCCTATAATGTAATCACCGATGGAAACATCCATTGACAACAACATCACAACCTAAACAAAATGCACATGACACCATCACATACCTTTAGTTCTTCATAACACACCTTGAGAACAAGAAATACCTCAAGAAAATCCCTTATACTTCTCCTACGCACCTTTAGATCCAAAAAAGGAACCCCATCACCTTTAGCGCACCTGAGATCACTTCTGTGCACCTCAAACTTGATATATTTCTTGGATATACTATAAATGAAAAAATATATCTCATATTTATAGTATTTTTGTCCCCACTTTCAAGGCCAACCTGTAAAGAATGGCTGAGCCGACGTCAATTTTCTGGTTGGGTTGTCGGGAAAAAAAGTTCATATCTCGTCATTCCTAGGGAGTTAGAGGGAATTCCATATACAAGTGGAAACGTCCCAGAATCATATTTCCAACTGTATAAATTGTGCTCCCATTTGTGCTAGGTATGTAGGGTAAAAATTCCTTCAAATATAGGGTATACAAACCAATCATAAAAAATCCAAAGGTAATACTTTCAATGATCTCCATCTTGCAATATTCATCTTGGACATTTGTATGCTCTCCCTATATTTGACATCAACGAAAACAATATTTCCAACACACACTACAATAGTTGGAACAGATGAGTCTTGGTGTGATGAATCTGTGTATGAGTGTCTTTGTGAGGTGAGTCGAGTTGTATGAGTCTGCTCAAGTTATAAATCGAGCCAATAGTGCACATATTGTAACTGTTTTTCAATAATAAGACTTAGTTGGGTGTTAGGCATGTCTTGTGTTTCCCACACTATATCTATGTATCTCTTGCTTGTTTCACAAGTGTTCTCTTGGTTTTGGATGTTCATGGATGTATACGTAAATGACTAAGTGTTAAGTTGTTAACAAATAGTATAAGTATACAAGTGATTTGCACTAGAGTAGGAGTGTGACTCACCCATATCCTAGATCTGAGTATGGGTATGATATAGGTGAAGATGCATAGTTTTGATGAAGTATCCTTTTTGTTTCCAAGCAACTAAGTGAGAACCATCACGGTGCTGCATGCCATCAGAAGATGTATGATCTCAATATTCATGCAGACATCATGTGGGGACATGATAGATGGTATGAAAACAAACTTTGAAGACAATTTTGTGAGATCTTTACCACTGTCATCTTTGTGACAAATGGTATCAAAGTTGATTTTGGTGAAAACATTGTTTGTATCTTCACCACTATCTTGATAATAGATGGTATCACAAAATATTTGGCTCTTCACCACTACCCTAGTCAGAATGGTGGTGTTGAGGTGCACTGCAGTTGGTTTCAAATTTCGTTACGAATATAGTTCAATGGGAATGCTCACATACTTGGTGAACAGTTCACTGGAGTGAATTGGTTCATCGCAGAGGATTTTCATTAGACTTATGAAAAAGGTTCCAATTGATAGTATGGTGGAAGGTTGATCTCGGTGCAACCATTGTATAGACCGAGAGCATAGTTTGTGGTGAAATGAAGAAAAGGACCTAAAATCCATGATTAAGTGATGCAGGAGCATCGTTAGAAAGAACACGTGGAGAGACAACTTGGTGCCTTAGCACGCCTTTGAATCATTTCAGAATATGAAACACTAGCATTTCCTGCAAATCTTTCTTGAACTGATTGAAAACTAAAGAAGATCAAAATGCTTGGGATTGAATGATCACGAGTGATATGGGAGTTTCACTCCTAAACTTTAATGTAACGGTGCTTAAGGGGTAGTTAGAATCTTTCAAGAAGGTAGAAAGAGATATTCTGACAACATCAAATGGTATTAGAAGTTGAAGTTCACCTGTAGACAGCAAGTGAAGGGAGACAGAGTACTGATGCTCTGTGAAGATTGTTGTAAGGTGTGCAGAAAATGGTAGACAATTAGGTGAGATGAGCTAAGAGGAAGATGGCTACTAAAGGCCATGATTCTTGTTGAAGAGGAGATCACCATCAGAAATGTAAAGTAGAAAATAACAAGGAACTCATTGAGATAAGAGCAAGAATGGAACAACTGACATTGAAGATGCAGTAAGAGGCAAAGGTACACTGGAGGCATGAATGGCCTCTGAACATAAAAGTGAAATGGCTTGTTCAAAATTTGTTGTCCAAAAGGCCAAAACAAGAGTTGAGGAGGTGGCTGAGGGAAGTTGAAAACCTCAGTGACACAGAGGAGGAAGTGGTTTACATATGTGAACCAGAAATTGGAATAAACCTCGGTGATCAGAAGGAGATGAGATCAGCTAGAGATCTCATGAACTTCCAGGAGGACAGAGATAAATTATCTAATTTCTAGGTGGGAAATGAGATCAGATAAATTGAGGGTCTCATATATTGTCAGGAGGGAAGCAATGGAAATTTATATTTCCAGGGGGGTAATGAGATGAGATCAATTAAGGGTCTCATAGACTGCCAGGGAGGAAGTAGTAAAATACCATATTACTAGGTGAGCAAGGGAGAGGAGATGAGATCAAAGGTGAGTTCATATAAACAAGGAATGCTGACAGAGGAGGATTGAAGGAGTGTTCTGGTCATTGGGGGGATTCAAATATTCCTACCAAATAGTCCAACAAAGGTTAGTACAATTGTTGCACATGAGGAGGTGGTGCAAAAAGAATCCAAGAAGGAGGCCATGGGGCCAAATTATTTTAAATCTAAATGTGTCTGTGATGTAGGTGCAGTAGAGGAAAGATAGCTGGCAAGGAATATCAAAGAGGAGGAGAAAGAGAAGACATTGATGTCTACCCCATCAGAAAAAGAGGAGAATTTAGATGAATTGCTCACTCAATGGAAGCAAGGATTGAAGATGTTGGAGGATTAGCTGGACAATCCAAAACTAGAAGATGTCTGCCAAGAGACAATGATGTAGATTGTAGGAGAAGATAATTCAATAGAATTGCTCAAAAATTTTAGCCCGGGAGCTGAACAGGAGGTGACTACAGCACTAGAGCCTGTAGTAGAAGCGGAAGCAGAAAACATAGATTTTGCTGAGTTGTATGAGGAACTGGAAGCCCTGGAGAGAAGGGTAAATATGCAGAGTAGGAATATCCAACAAGATAAGTTGGAAACAGGTGGAGGATAATACCATCCTAGGGAGCAGCTAGAGGAAGTTGGAGTTGAACCAACATAGGAGGAGATGACAAAAGTCAATCCTTCAGAGGAGGAAGCTGAGTAACCACTCAGAGGTGACACTGCAGAACTGGATTCTGCAAAAGAGTGGTCAACTAGTGCCACAGGAGATGAAGATAACATGAAGGTTCAGATTGATCATATTGGTAAAAAGGAGAAAGAGAACACATTTCAATGTGCCCAAGAGATGGAGAAAGAAGAGAATTCAGTGGAATTTATCCAAAATTTCATCCAAGGAGATGAACATAAGGAAACTGTAGAATTTGGATCTACAACAGAAGGAGATGATAATTCATATGAATGGCTCAAAAATTTCAGCCAAGAAGTTGAGAAAGAGACAACTGTAGAATGTGAACCTACAACAGAGGAGGAAGCAACAGATAGCATGGATCTTGTTGATCAGTGTGAGGAGATGGAGGCCCTGGAGGGAAGGGTAAAGATGAAAAGGAATCTTATCCAAAAAGTTAAGTTGGAAATTTATGGAGAGAATATGCAACATAGCATACTGCACAAGGAAATCCAGCCAATGGAATGTTATAGCAAGATTTGCCTCACCATTGCTATCTTGCACAGAGGTCCTTTTTCCATTTCCCTTTGCAGACTTATCATCCCCTTTTGATGAATCCAGAGCTATAAATATACATTTTTCCACATATACACTCCCTATATGCTATGCAAGATGCGTATATTCTTGTTGATCCACTACAACCCATGTACATCAGGATTTGTGCCAGAAAATACAAAATGAGGTCAGGTTTCCATGTCACAACAAGAGATCTCTGATCCTTTTCCTTCCATATACTGGAAACGTTCTAACTCAACCCTTCGGTTGCATCATGAAGGCTATAAGAGCACAATTTCGACCTATGGAAAAGGAGGAGAAAGCATTCAACTTTGAGAGCATAGTTACTCTAGATAAATCTGTTCATATTGAGTCTGCATCCCTCTATCCTTCAAGTTTGAACACAGTGTTAATCCCCCAAGATCTTTCCCTATTGTTGAGAGGACCTCATTACCTCTTTCCTATGAGCTTGCCTTTGGTGGAGGATTGAAGTAGTGGAGATCTAGTTGGAAGGAACTTGGTTTCTTGGTTTTGAACCGTGCCGACACGGAAGTCTGTATCACTGTCACTTTTGTTGATCAATTATTAATAGAAATACTCCTTTCTCGTCCTATTGATATCTTACAGATATATGATTATTATCCATGGGCATGTTTGTAATGTTTATTAATGGATTATGTTATCTGATGTACTAACCCCTTTTATATTATCACTGTATACTTTCTCTGCTTGTTTTTTGAGAACTTCTTGTAGGTATAAAGCTTTGGGTCAAAGTGCTCAATAGTGGAACATCATCAAACGTTGGATCGAGGTAGGCCTCTTTCTTATATTGCACATTAGTTTATATAGCATATGTTGGAATTGAGTTGATTTCTGTAGTCATACCTGTCTATTGTGGTTTACCCTTGGCCATAGAGAGTTTTTCCCTTGTAACAGAATTGGTGACTCCACTGGGGAGAGATCTTCCTTCTAAGGGTTGAAGTACTTTTTCTTCTTACATTGCTCTTTTTCCTTTGTGTTTCTTGTCGTATCACTGCTTGACATGTCTTGTTCACTCTGGGTCTGAGTTTTTAGCCTTTTTCCCTTGCTTGGTCTTGTTTTAAAACATATACACCCTTTTTTTCTTGATAGTCACGTATACACACTTGCTATCTCACTACAAGAAGCATATATACGCTCTGTTCTCCTGAACAGTCACATATACCACTTCCCTTGACTTGTTTGATTGGTGTAGTGACTGCTGGGTAGGATTTAAATATTGATGATCCTTCTTAGGTCTCTGTAGTGTCTGTTGAGATTATCCGGGATGACAAGAAACCTGTTTGGAGTTGAATTTTTGGGCGGAGCTTTCTCTTTGTTTTCCATTTTTGATTTGTCCTTGTTCTCTGGTTTGTTTGCGTGGCTACTTGGTATTCTTCTCGAGTTATTTCTTTTATACACAGTAGAATTTATATATCAAGTTTCTCATCAGTCCATGCATTTTCTTTTTAGTATATTGAAAATACAAAAAAAATAGGCATTTTGCATTGGTTGGCACTTTTGTCTTTGAATCTTTATCATTAGCTTAGCGCATTTAGTGAAATATTTCATTTTACTTCTGAATGGCAGAGTTGAAATTGAAGACTGCACTGTTCTTATTAGCATATCATTCGTTGAAAAGTTAAAGATAGACTTTGCATTATATCCATATTTATTGTCTTGCAGAGTCATAAAATCATGAGTTTCACTTCTGTATCTTTTTGAGTAACCACGGCCAATACAATTTACGCTTTAAACTAAAATTGATTAGTCATGATTTTATTTTTAGGGTGCACAAACCAGCCTAGGATTTAGTGCCTTGGAATAGGATCTTGTGAGTAAACTTCTCCAAGGCAATTAAATCAACATATGTGTTTGAGGTAGGGAGTTGAGAAGTCCATTGTATAATTGGTAATACCAGGAGGCTCCGCTCACACCAGAGTTAAGAACGAGGTCGCGCGAAGTTAGTTGAAGGGATAACCCCTTGATACTCACCTAGCGTTAGAGATATTTCTGTGGATTTATTTGTATTTGGGGATCTTGCTAGTGACCATACCTCTATGAGAGGCCGCACTTTCAAGGTTTTGGGATTTGCTACCCTACCGATATCGTAATCCAGACTTACGACTGTTCGTCTGTGCATCAGTTACATAGTGGTTGATTAGTTTCTTGACTTAGGTATCTCATAGGTTACTTGTAGGGGTTATTCTACTTGTATCATGGGTTAGATAGGGGTCGGACAACACACAACCTTTATGGAGGATTACCTCTCTGGGGGGATCTGACCGATTGGTTGTTAAGCCTACGAGGGCCCTTATAATTGATTATGTTACCTCCAAACTTTAGCAGGGAGTCTCAGGTCTCTCTTGGATGAGGCATACCTTCTTTAGTGAGGGAAGCCACTCAGCCACTTTATCCCGTTTGATTACATATTGGACATTTGACTGTTTGGTATGCTCTTTGACTATTAGTTGGCCCTAGAAGTATTTTTTTGGTTTTATTATCATGGATAGTGGAGTTCCTTTCAGTCCTCCATTCACCGCTACCTGCCCTGTGATTCTTTCTCATTTCATGGGGACAGACCCTTCCATTTTTTACAATGGTATACACAATTACAATGTTCAGTCCGTACCTTGGGTCTCTAGTCATTTTTTCGTTGATATACCTTCCCCCATGCAACCCTCTCCCTGGCCCACATATATGAATCCTAGCATTGGACCCGAGGGGACCATGGCTTTGATGCCTACTTATTTGTTTGATATGAGTCGTGTCCCCATGGGAGGTTGGAACCTTCCCCCCTATGGATCCAATACTAGATATGCTCTTTCAGGAGCTAGTACTCAGATGGGTACGTATCCCACTTATTACACCCCACCCATGTACCTTTCATCTTCCATGTCAGTTCCTTCGAGCACTTTTTCCATGACAGGTCCTCAATTACCACCAGGTCTTTCATATGGGGAGAATTGATTTTATGGTTCAGACTACCCTCTTTATGGGACCCCTTCACAAGGGGGCAACACATATCCTCACTCGAATTATCCTTATCCTACCTAGGTCTCTTCACAGACCTCAGTGACGATGCGCATACAAACCTATTCGGATCATTTTGGTGTGAACCAACACCTTTCTGGGCTGGGGCAAGAGGTACACCAAGATCCTGCCTGGCTTGCAATTTTTCAGTATCAATCTTTCCCCAGACCATGGAATCAAATGCCACCATCTATCACCAACCTAGTCACTGTCAGTCATACTGGTGCTCCATTGCCAACTTCTGCCAGTCATGTTGGAGATGGGTCAACTTCTTCTACAAACTAAGTCGACAAATTTCCCCCAACCTCTACCAATTATGTTGGGGGTACCATTCTTTTTTCCCCAAATCATAGCCATGTCTTGTCTCCCTCCTCTATTCATCATACAGGAGACGAATCTCTTTCCCATTTTAGTTACATAGAGAAGCCTAGACGCAAACCTAAATTCCTTTGTAGGACTTGTGGAGGAAGTCACCTTACTTGTTTGTGTCCGATTACTGTCGAGATACTAGAAGCGTGGGGCTCACCCAAGAGCCCTTCAGATTCTGAGGCATTTTTGGTTTCTCCTAACACCACTTCTCCCTTGATCATCTCGGTGGTTCCATCGACGCAATATTCTCCTGACCTCTCCCCATTTGTTAAAGGTGAAGCATCTCTTGCCCCCATTACTATGAATCCTCTTCAGCCTATAATTGAAGAAGTGGCCACACTAGTGCAATATCTATCCAAGCCTACTCTCCATGAAGAGAATGATGCACCTTTCAGTCATGTCATCAACATTCCAAATCCTCCTGCTTCTGAATGAGAGAGATTTATTCTTCTCCTGAATGCCCTCCCTCCAAGTCCTAACAAGGTTCCCTACAATTGGGATGACCTAATGGGACATCCCATCCCCCCACCTATGTCTTTTCCATTAAGAGACATTATTCGAACCATCACGAAGACTGTATCCTTTGTTAGCACCTTCTCCTCCTTGACTTGGAAAGCCTTGGGGTTTCCCAAGATTTTGTCAGCTATCTGTAAGGTACTGACTTTCGGCAAAAGGCCAAGATGGGAGCCTTGGCCTCCCCCTTTACATGTTGATTTGAGAAGAAAAAACGAGTCTCAGTTAAGCTCTTTTATGACTTGTCTAAAAACTAAAAATATCACCGAGTGATTTGTCCCTTTCATGCTCATTAAAGTTGGATTTGAAAGGTCATGAGTCTTAGTTAAAATATTTTTAGACTCGCTACCAAAAATTGAAAAGATTGCTGAGTGAACTTGTCTTTTTCACACTCGTAAATTGGATTTGAAAAGACATCTATTTGGCACAAGTTTACCCCTTTTTCACACCAAGTAGACTAAAATATATAAAAAAGGATGTTTTGGCCTTAAGTTGTGATTTCATATCATGACCTTACTTGCAATATTGAGCCTTTAGTTGGTACTCGCTTTGCGTTATAAACCACTGCCTAATTAGTTTGCATCCTCAACCAAGAAGAGCCTTGTTTATATCCTTCACAATTTGACACCCTATACCCTAGAGGGAACATCACCCCAATGGTCTATCTCGCGCATGCATTCCCTTGCATTAAGAATAGGTATGTTCCACTGCTGGAACCATTTTTTCTTACTTGTGACACTTGTTCCCTCCTCTGTATCATAGCATTCATTTGTTCTGAAAAAACAAGAAAAAGACGGGCGGGAAGGGAGTACTATATTGTAATTGGTAGCAGTCATTTCACCTTTGAACAGAGCACAAAGTTATTGAGTCCTTGTGTCATCATAATTTTGGGTTTAGCATGGCCTTAGGAATTTGATCTCGCTACAGAGTTTTCTCTACCGACTGGTTACTCTTCCAGTCCCTATAGAGAACATTATGGATGCATCCTACATCTAATTGTCACATCATTGAGTCCATGATGCTGGAGTCCACCATATGTCTCATGCTCTTGTTCAAAGGAAGTCTATCAACCTGTGTCAGCCACTCCTCATAAATCTTGACTTCACATGTCGACCATACCCTTAGTTTTGTCTCAGAATCACATGATACTTTGGTCTTATCATGCACCCTGACCCTTCTTTCATCATTGGTAGGTCACCTTGAACCCAAAAATTGACACTTCATCATTGGTAGTTGACTGGGTGGTTTCCCTTGTGTTTGATAGCAAGACATCCATTCACACTTTGGGATTTGTGCAGTGTCTTGGATACCATTATCCTTATTGGTGGTTTCCTCGCCTTTGTCAGCAGTTTTTCATCATTGGATACTATTCAGAGGGTCTTTATTCCTCGTGTTGACTGATGAGAGATGCCTCAGTGCTCTCCTTTCAGCAGGTCTCTTTTCATCAACTTCAACTAATTTATTCTGGATATGGGACCTAGAGTTTTATGAGTACCTTGAGTCTTGCAGTCATTAGTGGTAGGCTCTCTCACCATTGACAGATGGGAATACATCAATGTCTCTTGATCAATGGATTTCTCAAGTGTTCGACATCAAATCCTTTTTCACACTTGTAGGAATGTACTCAGTGCCTTGATACCTACTTTCGTTATTGGTAGGTTGTCTCACTTTTGTTAACGGTATACCTCAATGACCAATAATCAAACGATGTCTCATCATGTTCAACATCAACTCATTAATTCACATGATGTAGACTTTCACCCTTTGTGGATAGTGTAGAAGACTTGAAGACATCATTATGTGGCCGCAACTTTCCTAAGCTGTTTCTTCCCCTTCATTGGACCAATACCTATTTGAATTCAGTGATCATGGGAGATCAGATTGTACTTTGTTCTATACAAATATCTTCAGATTGATTTTGAAACTGGTTTCACTGGGCCTTGTTCGTGACTATGACAACTTTTGGCATGTAACTGCATTTGTATTTGCCTATTCATGGCCATGAACACTTGTTTGGTATATTTTCCACATGGATCTGCATTGTATTCTTGGCATCCATGTATGAAAAGTCAATACATAATGTAATGAGTAATTGAGTTCGTCCATATCGTTCTCTACCACTCCACTTCTGGGTTATTTATAATGCATTTCGGCCATTGAAGATACTCCTCTAACCTCACACATTAGGGGGCATCTGTTATAACAAGATTTGCCTCACCATTGCTAGCTTGCACATAGGGCCTTTTTCCATTTCCCTTTGCAGACTTATCATCCCCTTTTGATGAATCTAGAGATAAAAATATACATTTTTCCACATATACACTCCCTATATGCTATGCAATATGTGTATACGCTTGTTGATCCACTACAGCCCGCATACAACGGGATTTATGCCATAAAATACAAAATGAGGTCGAGTTTCCATGTCACGACAGGAGATCTCTGATCCTTGGCCTTCCATATACTGAAAACATTCTGACTTGAGCCTTCAATTGCATCCTGAAGGCTATAAGAGCACAATTTCGACCTATGGAAAAGGAGGAGAAAGAATTCAACTTTGAGAGAAAATTTACTCTGGAGAAATCACTTCATATTGAGTCTGCATCCCTCTGTCCCTCAAGTCTAAACAAAGTGTTCATCCCCCAAGATCTTTCCCTATTGTTGAGAGGACCTCATTGCCTCTTTCCTATGAGCTTGCCTTTGGTGGAGGATTGAAGTGGTGGAGACCCAGTTGGAAGAAAATTGGTTTCTTGGTTTCAAACTGTGCCGACACAGAAGTCTGTATCATTTTCACTTCTTGCAAGATACCAGATATATAAAATATACAGAATAGAAATAAAATTCTAGAAATGGTAGAATAACAGTAAAATATCCAACATAATCTCCATAATAACAGAAAAATGATATAAGAACAACAATAGAAATAGCACTTTGATTCAAAAAGCAATGTTCACAAGCCTCTTCGAGGGGACAATATCCAATCGAGCAGTGCTCTGTTACAATAATCTCCAAGCTATGGTTTTCATACCCTTGACCCTTATTTATACAAAATTTCTATCAAGAGAAGCATCTAGAGGAAGATCCTTCTAGAAGCAGAAGCTTCTATTAGGTCTTCTTACATCTGCCTTATTCTATTTTATTGAAAGGCCTTATCAATATTGACCTTTATTACATCCGAATATATTAATCTACCTATGTGTGGGTTAGGACCTTAACATGTCCCCCCCCTTAAAAACAACCTTGTCCTCAAGGCTTGAGATGAGGAAACTGCTGCAGAATGGTAGCTGATTCCCAAGTGGCATCTGTTGGATTCGTATCTTTCCACTGGACTAGCACTTTCTTGATGGTTCGCTGACGCAGGTGACGCTCACGCTGGTCCAAAACTACTTCTGGCTATAGACAAATGGATCCTTCTTCAACTAACTCAAGAAGGCTAGTTTGAATTTGGCACCGAGTTCCAATCACCTTCTTTAAGCATGAAACAGGGAAAACTGGATGTAGCTTCGACTGATTGGGCAGAAATAACTGATATGCGACTTGTCCCACACGTTTGAGAACTGTATAAGGACCATAAAATTTGGGTGCTAGCTTCTGACAATGCTCGGCCTTGAGGGAAGTTTGCTTGTATGGTTGCAGTCACAGAAACACTTGATCCCCTTTTGCAAATTGACGTTCAGAGCGACCTTGATCTTCTTGTTGCTTAATGCGATTTTGTGCCATGACCAAGTTCTCTTTAAGGGTATGAAGAATATCCTCTCGAACTATAAGTGTTTGGTCAACCGCCTGGACATTTGAGGTACCTGGTAAGTATGAGAGAATTGAAGGTGGCTTATGTCCAAATACTGCTTCAAAAGGAGTCATGTGAGTAGTTGTATGGTAGGAAGTGTTGTACCACCATTTGGCTAGGGGTAGCCATTGAACCCACTGATGTTGTTTTTCAGAAGAAAAACACCTCAGATATGTTTCCAAACACTTGTTAACAGCTTCTGTTTGACCATCAGTCTGGGGATGATAAGCTGTGCTGAGATGCAATTGGATGCCCTAGAGCTTAAACAGTTCTTGCCAAAACTTGCTTGTGAAAGTTGGGTCACGATCAGAAACAATAGAGTGTGGCATGCCATGAGGCTTGAAGACTTGGTCCATGAAAGGTTGAGCCACCATGGATGTAGTAAATGGGTGTTGAAGAGCGCGGAAATGAGAATACTTGGAAAGGTGATCCACAACCACCATTATGACTGATTTATTCCCTGATTTGTGTAAGCCGGTAATAAAGTCCATAGAGATCACCTTCCAAATAGTCGGTGGAATCGGAAGTGGTTGTAGTGTGCCCAGAGATTTGACTGTTTCTCCCTTGTTGTGTTGACACACCTCACATTCAACTACAAAATTACGGATGTCCTATTTCATACCATCCCATAAAAAAGAACGTTTGACTCTATCATATGTTTTGGTGAACCCTGAGTGCCTCGCTGTGGGTGTAGCATGAAGCTCAGAAAGTACCGTGGATTTAAGCTTTGATTGTTTACTTAAATACAAATGACCTTTGTATCAAAGCTCATCTTGTAGCCAAGAGTACCCTGGGGGAGCCGGAGCCTGGCTCTGCAATTGTTGGATTAGATGCAAACTTTTGGGGTCTTGAAGCCATTCCTGTCGCACAGCTTGGAGCCAATCGAGTACAATGAAGGAAAGAGAAAAAGGGGATCCTTCTTCTTCATATTTTTGGGACAGTGCATCTTCCACTACATTGTCTTTGCCCTTCTTTTAAATGATCTCATAATCATAACCAAAGAGCTTAGTCACCCATTTTTGTTGCTCCTGGGAGGAAATGCGGTGTTCCAAAAAGTACTTGAGGCTTTGATGGTTGGTCTTGATTTGGAAGCATTGCCCCAAGAGATAAGGGCACCACATCTCAACGACATGCAGAATAGCCAACATTTCCTTTTCATAAATGGGTTTGCCCAGATTCCTTTCAGACAATTACTTGCCGGTGAAAGCCAAAGGTCGACCCTCTTGCATAAGGACAGTGCCCATTCCTTTCCCCGAGGCATCACATTCCAACACAAAGGTTTTTGTGAAATCAGGAAGGGCCAGAACCGGAGTGGTGCACATGGCCGTCTTCAAGGTTTGAAAATCTTGAGCAACGACTGGAGTCCAAGTGAAAGAGTTCTTTTTTAGGAGAGCAGTGAGAGGTGCTACAATCTTTCCATAGTTCTTAACAAAGTTGCGATAATACCCTGTTAAGCCCAGAAATCCACGCAAGCTTTTGAGAGTCTTTGGGTGCGGCCAATCTTGCATAGATTTAATCTTTTTCGAATCCACCCCGACGCCATCCTTGCCAACCAGATGAACCAAGTATTCTACTTTTGAGGCACCAAAAGCACATTTAGACTATTTCAGGAAAAGTTGGTACTGGGAGAGGAGATGGGGAACTTGATCCACATGAGTAAGATGGTTGGTCCAAGTTTTTCTATAGATGAGGATATCATCATAGAAAACTAAAACAAAATGATGAAGAAAGGGATGGAAGACATGATTCATGAGGCTTTGTAAGGTGGAGGGAGCATTACACAAGCCAAAGGGCATGACCAAAAACTCATAGTGGCCCTCATGAGTGCAA
>JASDQU010949817.1:0-10514 GCA_032191745.1 Picea mariana | reverse complement strand
ACGATTTAACCTAGGGATTTCTTCTTTCATATTTTATATCCAAATCTAAGCACTTCCCACTAAGCCTCTTCCTCTAATAGTCTCTTCCATTTGTCTTCATACTTGAAGACCATAGATCCAAACATCACCTTCGATCTCTCAAAGATAAGTGGAATTCTCATGAACCCATAACCAGAGTACTCTTCCTCTAATAGCCTCTTCCATTTGTCTTCATATTTGAAGACCATAGATTCCAACATCCCCTTCGATCTCTCAAAGATAAGTGGAATGCTCATGAACTCAATGATTCAAGGTTTTAACATCTCCCACTAAATACTCAAGGCTTTGTCTTTGTCGACCATTATACGAAGAAAGGTTCTAATCAAACTCCTTGTCTTTCCCATGGGCATGTCGATCGGAAAATTCCATGATCAATCGATCAATCCCATGCTTGGAGTTATAATAAAAATAATGTTATCTCCAAGTAATCAAAGTTTCAATGTTTTGTGTCACTTTTGTGCATAGCGCCTTATGTATTCTATGAGATGATTTCATAATTATTAATACTTCAATCTAAAATTTTAAAATTAAATTTATTTTTTTTTAAGAAAAACATAAGATTATATATTTTTTGAGAAAAAAATAATACTTGATTATTTATATTTCTACATCACTTCTTTTTTGTTTTTAACATAAACCATTTTTTGTAACATTTTAATTTCATATTCTTTCAAAGCAGACCTAATAGATTCTTTCAAAGCAGACCTAACATTTGAACACTAATTTTTCAATGTCATTATTTACTAGAATAAGAAAGAAAAATTTATAGTCTGCAATAAAGACGTATTATTTATATGTCTACATCACTTTTTTTTTTTAACATAAACCACTTTTTGTAACATTTTAATTTCATGTGATCATAAATTCTTTCAAAGTAGCAGACCTAACAGTTTGAACACTAATTTTTCAATGTCATTATTTACTAGAATAAGAAAGAAAAATTTATAGTGCAATAAATACATATACGTATTGCTATATTTTTAAACTAAATCATGATGAAATATATCATAAGGTGTTTTAGGTTCAAAAATACAATTAACAAGAGTAACAACAAAACAATATTCATTTAACTTATAATTATGTTTTCTCAACCACTATTAAACCAACATCTTAATAAATCAAAAGTTTATATATATATATATATATATATATATATATATATATAAAAGTTTGGATATTTTTTATATAATAACTATACTAAGTTTGATCACATTTTATATAAGAATTATACTAAGTTTAATCATATTTAGGGTTTGAAAGTGAGATTCCATTATTTTTTTACACGATAATTCATAATTCTAAGCTAGACATACTATAGTTCTATATATATATATAATTATAATGTTTACATGAAATTTCTTAATGGTAGGCTAGACATACCTTATTTTCTATTAAATACACACTCACCCACACACATATTTTGGTGTCAATTGGGTTTAGTTTGGGTGGTTGGAAGGAATGATTGTTATTCTCCCCATCCAAGTTCAATTCCTGCATATATATAAAAATAGATTATTATATATGTGTGTGTGTGTGTGTGTTTCAATGTATTGAGGCTAAATATAGTTCAAGTTGTTAATTGAATGGGTTGTTTGCCAATGTTGTTGGGCATGAGGCTAGCTTCACACTGAGCTTGGTTTAAATAAGTTTATTAATAATGCCATCTATGAATGTAGGGAAGTATCCCTTGGGACTCCCCATAATATTTTCCTTGGAAAAAAATATAATATTAAATATCTAGAAGTGGAAGGGTTTAGATCTTATGCCAAATCAAAACTAGGGTTTATCAAATTCACTCTTGTTGAGTAATTCTTTCATGCAACAATGTTTATAATTCTTTTAAGTTATTGTTGCAACCATAACTCAAGGCTTCAATAGTCATGGAGAAATGATCTCTCGGTACTCCACCATGGTGTCTAAAGTTGTTCTCATGCAACCTTCGAGGATATGGGTCAAGGTTTGAGACTGCACTACATACATTATTTAGTGTAAAACCTCTTGGGTAAAATGGCTCTTCTCCATCATTACATCTTGGGATACTAGAAAATATACTACTTCTACATATTAGGATCCTAGCCTAGGGTCACTAGCCATTAAAAATAGCACTTCCACTCCTAGATCAACTACACTAGATCGATTTGTGGCTCTCTTCATCGTTGATAGATATCACATGGTTTTTTCTTCAATTCAGATTCAACTTTGGTTTCCTGGCAATAAAATAGCTCTACTGCTCAACATTTCATGGAATATTGGTCATTAGAAGGATCAAAAGAGATGAGGGTATCCCTCTCTTCTTTTGGTCTTGGTGCTTCCCAAGCATGTGTCCTTTTATGATTTGGTCAAAGGAGAATAAATGATGGTTTGATTTCTATGCAATTCTATTGCTACTCCTCTAGGGGTTCCTTCCCCGAATAAATGATGATTTGATTTCTATGCAATTCTATTGCTACTCCTCTGGGGGTTCCTTTCCCTCCATTCAGCATGCTAGGACTTACATCTAGTGGTTCTACAAACTATAAATGGGTTCAAAAGTTTCGATGAAGAATTGATAGCTCAAGGTTGGACTGCCCAATGAATGAGATTCCTTATTTACTTGTTCTTTATTATATGAGAATGTACACATACATTGCCTTTGGCATATATATCAGAATTAAGATATTTACTTCTTATCCTCGATCGTTTACATTAAGACCTACAGATCCATATATGAACGGATGTTTATTTCCAAAACATTAATAGAACTAAAAGTAGTAGTGAATGTACCTGTAACAAAGAACTTATTACTGAGAATCCTCGTTGGGGGACGAAGGCATGCAACTGGAAGAGGGCAGAGACATACGGTCGACGCTGCTAGTTTAAACGACAACTAAAAGACTCTGACTTCATTTTGAAAAAAAGTCCGCTCCATAGTTACTTGGAAGCAATATCATCTTGGTGCAATACTGATTGATTGAGGAAGCAATTTTCAGCCCAAGTTAGTTATCAATAAAGTAATGCAGGATTTGTAAATCCAAAAACCAAATCTTTCTTGTAATCATCAATGACTGAATGGTGCAATACAGATTGAGGAAGCAATTTTCAACCCAAGTTGGTTATCAATTAAGTAATGCCGCATTTGTAAATCCAAAACCCAAGTCCCTCTTGTAATCATCAATGACCGAATGGTGACAGAGGAGATGTTGTAAACATGAGTAAAGTAGGATGGAGTGGGGATGACACAAAAGAAAATGGTATCCAGAAAGGAATACATACGATTATAAGCTATAATTCGGTCTCCAAACTTGACCCAGGGTTTCAGTTTCCAAAATCCATCATTTAAGTGTAAAATCCATCTTAATGTATGGTGTAGAGAGGGATGATGTGATTTTTACCTTAACAGAAGCTTCTTTTAGCCCTAGTCCAGCATTTAGAAAACCCAAATACAAGAAATCATACCTGCAAACTACCACTATAGGACAGGTGGCCTCCATGTTCTTCTCCTTGTCTTCCTCTTCGTGGATGTTGCATCTTACTGAATTAAACAAGGAACCATTGTGACATCTATGTATCAATCAAATGTACATTGAGAAGGAAGCCCATATGAAATCAGGGCCAATATCTCATCTTTCAAACTCAAGGACTTGTTTTTCTCAAACCCTGACATATACTTAATTTTTAATGTAGGTTTCAAATGTCGAAGATGTTATCGACATACAACATCAGATGATTTGAAATACTGGAAACAAAAATGCTCCTTGTTTTAAGGGGTGGGGAAACTTTAGGTTATCTCTTTGCATATATCTTAACAGCGAGACCTGATCCAATGTTTCAGAAAACCCCAAATATATCACAAAATTTACATTTTATAATTTTTTCCCAACTATTTATATTATATAGATTTACGCATTGAAATCCACACTATGCATATGCAACAACCATAAAAACCCACAATACAACCACACTGCACATATCCAGTAACCAGTGCATCAAACCTCACATTGTTCAGGCATTTTGTCAAACAGTTAGTGTACATCCTCATTACTCAACATTTAACATAGATGTCCACAAAGGAATTCCCCACAAAAACATCAGCGTGAAGACCAGTATTAATTATATCCCCATGGATCTCCTTCCCATTTTCCAGAGACTTCAAGGTAGCACATGAAGGGAGAATACTAGAATAGCATAACAAGTTGGGTTGAACACCTCTCTGTCACATTTGGCAAAAAAAAATCCAATGCTTCTTTAACAAATCCACGGCTAGCATAAGTAAATGCTTTGTAGGCATGGTATACATTGTCACAAGCATATCACCCAAATACATGTCTAGATAAAATCCCATTTGAATGATGTGGGCATGCACTAATTTCCCTTGGCACTATGACTTATTACTTAAGCATGCCTATAAGAGGAACATATGTTTGTGAAAATGCTCATCAGCTATAATACGTGAAGCACTTCATGGAGTTGCTCATTTCTATAGAGTGCCTTCACCTCTAATTCAGTGTGATTCCATAATAACTCTTGCTAGGATTGATTAGTAGAAGAAGATCAATCACCTCAGGGTAAGTATTCATTTTCATAGTTTCCACAATAGCCACAAAAATTGCAGGACTGTACAATACAGTATGAGTAAGAGATGGTCCACCCCTGTCCACTTTTTGAAAGAAAGAGCCTACCCTATAGGTTTCATTTCTTCTATTCATAATAAAAAAAATGTTTTGATGTGTGGGAAATATTAAGTTAATGAGCAAATCATTGGCTAACAATTTGGTACATCTTGTTAGTGAAATATACATTATTTTTCATTTATTACACTAACCAATTATTAATTCAGTGCATGAAATTAATTTAATAGACCAATTAATCATTAATTCAATGTATAAACTTTTTCATTTATTACACTAACCAATCATTAATTCAATGTATGAAATTAATTTAATAGACCAATTAATCATTAATTCAATGTATAAACTTAATATTTCATCTATGTAAAAAAATATCGCAACTAATCATTAACTCAATACATGAACTTAATATTTTAAGTATGTAAAAAGATGTGACAACCAATCATTAACTCAATGCATTAACTTAAGATGTTCCTTCATTTTCTTCGTTGACATCACCATTATTCTAGGCTCCACCCAATGAAAAATCATTAACTCAATGCATGGACTTAATATTTCACCTATATGAGAAGATGTGGCAACCAATCTTTAACTCAATGCGTAGCTGTCCCTTCATTTTCTTCGTTGACATCACCATTATTCTATGCTCCACCCCGTGAAAGATAGATAGCACGGCTTTATTATAATTTCTTAAAATCTCCTCCTTCCACCTGAATATGCCAAATATACATTAAATGGACACATTGTTTGAGCCAAATTTACAAGCTTGGTGAGTGTGGTGACCAAATATATGTCATATTGTCAAAAAGACAAATGAGGGCGTGCTCATTATATTAACAATATTATATGGTTTGGTTTTGTATGTATGGATCAATGACTTTAAACTAATCAAGGTACTAAAAGGAACTTTCCTTCCATGAATATCCCATCATGATACAATGATTGTATTAACCAGATGGTCATTTTAATTTAAAATTTATTAAGGATTGAGGGGATTAAAATTTCTAATAGTTATAAATATTGATTATCTTAAAAATTGGTAACAATCAAATATTGATTATCTTAAAAATTAGTAAGCAATTTCAAAGAATAAATGAAGGAATCAAGTATGATTTTTAAATTGGTAATAAACTAAAGAGGTATCAAATATTGATTATCTTAAAAATTAGTAAGCAATTCCAACGAATAAATGAAGGAATCAAGTATGATTTTCAAATTGGTAATAAACTAAAGAGGTAGAGGATAATACATATAAATTACATTGATGTTGCTTACAACCATGTTAAAACTAAAATATTGTTTATCATTATGTTTTACTCCATTGTAGGCATTATTATAAGATGCAAGGGATGTGATTGTTTTAGAGTTATAGTGGAAAGGATAAAAAAAAATGTCAATTTTCTATATATTTTTAAAATTAAAACAATATAAAAAATAATATAAAGGAAAAAATATCATATTAATGTTCAGTGTCCACTTAACCAATTTTTTTGTTCATGCAGACGTTAAGTCCCTTAGATGAGGAAAGGACATTGACTCTAGGAGGCTAAACATCTTCCCTCTCTCACACACGAAGAGCTCTACACCTATCAAGGTTTGAACTTGGGATGGTTGCATGGTAGTGTCCATCCTATAACATACCTGAATGCTTCCCTTGGCCATCAAGGCACAACATATGCAATCCCTTCTTCGATTAACCAACTGTGAGGCTGGGTTTTACCTTTAACAACAATATAATCTAGAAATCCATATGCAATATAGAATAGCAATGGAGTTAATATCACATATACTTAATTCATTCATTAATAATTGAATTCATGGAATCACAAATTAGAGCGTAAACATAAAGCATTCCACACATATCTAATTATGAATACTTATCTTGTATCAAGTAAAGTCCAACAAAATGGTTATTAAGATATATCTAGACTCTTCTTCTGTCCTACTTCAAACCCTAACTCGTAGATCGACTTCCCTATGGCTTTGACCTCTGGAGGGGGCGTAGGTTTCCCCTCCCTAGATGTTTATGCCTTCTTCTCCCCGATCAGTTCCCTTCCAAATTCCGTTAAGTTTCCTCCATCCAAATTTGTTGAGTTGGATGAAATTCCAAAGGTTCCAGTCCAATCGAATTTGCGCAATTTGGTTATGAGCCTAGCTAAGAATGGCTTGATCGATCAATTTACAGTAATTTGGCTAGCCCCCGAGCTATGGACCTCTAGGTTGACAAAAATCGGAAGCCCATGATCAAAGGGTAGTTGTATCACTCCTTATGTGGCAAAGGATTTTTTGTGTTTTCGTTCAAAGAAAAAGAGGACAAAGATCCAATATTTTAGAGTGAACCTTATTTCATGGGATCCATAGGAATGCACCTTAATCATTGGACCCTGAATTTTTTCCCTAAGAATGACATTCCCTCAGCTATTCTAGTATGGGTTCATTTTCCCTATTTTCCACTACATTGCTAGAATGATGACACCATCCGCAATATAGGGAATACCCTGGGTAAATATATTGAATGTGTTGAATCCATGGATGGTATGCATACATGTTCTTGCATATGTATGGAAGTTGATCTTGATAAAGTTCTTCCTGAAGTTATCTAACTTACCTTGAACAACTAGTATTACCTACAATAGGTGTACTACGAGAAACTCCCTTTCAAATGAAAATCATGTCGTGAATACAAGAATTTCACCAAAAAAATCTCGAAATATATTATGGACCAAACCTCTTGTAACATCCCCATCCACCTAGGCTAGGCCACGCCACACCTCGATTATGAATTCTAATACCAATTAAATTTACTAATATGTTCTGCATATGAATAGAGTTAAGCGAAATAATAACAACAATAATTCATATATATCAATAACATAGATTCCATAACATAACATCATAATTCAAAACACAACAATTGAAATAAGCACATGAAAGACATGTATATCATGAAAAAAACACCAATTGCATGCAGACCTTCCACGGTCCTCCCATTCATAGACCACACTATTCATAACTCTCAACAGTGGGTCAACCTCAAGTTGGGGATAAACTCTACCACGGAAAAGGGAAACCTAAGTCAGACTAAGGTTTGATAATTTGCAGAATTTATCAATCCAAAGTGTCAAAATGTTGCAACTAGCCTACAATCTCTCATTCCCCACATGTATGTCCCACCCTAAGAATTCTTCCCCTTCTTTGCTCAATAGTCCCTTAGCTGCCCCACTTCCCTTCTGGGGCTTCAACAACATGTTGAACAGGAAGTCTCAAAGCCCTGTATCTATTTTCTAGTGCACTAGGGAAAAATTCCCAACAGTTTCTCACCCAGAGAAACTGCTAACGGACCTGACAACCCGCCTCTTCAGCATGCCACGATACCATGTATAGGTACTACCAGAATGAAAACGATAGTGTACGAAGGATGAGAGGAGAGATTCCTCCCCTCATCCTCCTACCATCCCCAGATTAATGATAGGTAAATGTACTAAATCCCCCAAATATATATGCATGTGCTCTTAATGACACATGTCCCTCAAGGAACCCACTTTCCCCACTTTTCATTCGCTCCCTTCCCATAGGAACTTAGGATAACATAAAGTTATATCCATACTTCAGAATTTAAGGAATATCAATATAATGTTCCATTGGGATTAATCCCCCTTAGCTTAACCCATTTCCTAGACTCTTAGCCCCCCTTTCCCTTTCTAGTGGAGTTTATCCTCTCATCTCTTTTGTTTGGTCAGTGTGCAACAATGATGTACTTTATTAATAATATGAGTGTTTACATATTATAATAATAATCTCACTGGCCTTTAGCATCTAGGATCTCTGGCCTAATAATCACATAAGCATTATATTTTGTAATAACCTTGTTCACCAGCCTATAAAACATATTTACATTTACAATTGGGGATCGACCCGGGGTATTACATTCCCCTCCCCCTTATTTATGCACTGTCCTCAATGCATTATATACATGCACATTCAAAATTCTTCAAAAAGCTCCATGCCTTCACTATTGGAAGCTTGTTGTCTTTCCAGTGCTCTATTTCCAAACACTTGATTCATATTTTCATATGTTAGCTACAAGTCACATGCTCTATTCCATAATGTTGATTTAGTAAAGAATTTTTCTCATTGTGGTATTCTTGAGTTGCCTCTTCCTTGTTGCACTCACCCTTCCAGGCTTAGACATCCTTTCATTGCTACACATTCCTTCAACAATCCATCTTGACAAGGCTTTTACACACAAGGAGAGCACCAACTCATCTCCATACCTCCACTAGGGTCTACTCTTTATGACAAACATAAGGCGTCAATGTCCAATTAGTATCATTTTTGTCCAAGCATTCCAGCTTTAAAAACTATTATCTTATCTATAACACGCACATACAGTCATTATGTGAAAACATTATAAAAACTTCATTTAGAAATTCGAATTACGAATTTATTTCATAAGGAAAACCAACTTTTTCCCAAAATATGAAATTCTATCTCATAATTTTCTTGGTTGTTACAATAGTAGGCATCCGTATTTTTTATGGCTCTCTGTAGCACCATACTTGAGACCATTTTTCTGCAATGTTGCCATCTTGCATTCAACCAAAAGATTATTAGTATTTCATGTACCATAAAACTCTATTGTAATACTTACAAAGGCTCACAAGCAATTTCATAATTGTATACTCATAACAATTCAATCACAGCTATCAAACCATTTATTTAATAGAATGAAATTATTATTCTTTGCATGTGCATGTTCATCAATTAAGATTTTCATTCTTTCAATATCATTATTTGTGTTACTCTATTCTTTGAACAGAAATTTCTTGTAGTCAATGCTCATGTGACTACTTTAGTTTACAACTTGCTCGCTACAATGTCTAACAACCCCTTAAATGTCCTCAACTCCACGAGTTAGTAATAATTGTAACATTTCAGTTCTTATCATAATCATTTCCCATTAATATCATATATGCATGACTTCACAAAAATGCATTCAAGCATAAAAATTCTATAATGTGTAAGTGCATCTCTACCACTTTCACACTATGTGTGAGTCTAATCCTCCATGCATATCGATTCAATGCACCTTTTCATTAATTTCATAATTCCATTTATCTAAGTCATATATCCCACCATTGGTAGATTGGAAGGTCTGGCCAATGCCCCAACACATCATCCTTACATTTCCTATTGCTTGCTAAACTATTTGGACACCTTCCTTTTCAACCTGAACACTACACCAAGACTAGAATTCTATGGCAATCTTTAGTGTTACCAAAAATGTTGCAGTCCAAACCTTAGATAAAGTAGGAATTTTTTCTTGGATACTTTTGTGGCACTAAATCCTTTCCATATCCAACCATGTCATGGCCTCATACATGACTAGCATTACTGGTATTTATTCCTATAATAGGGTCATACCATTTTATTGCTTTGGTTATTATATCATAACCAATAAAACATGACATGCCACTGTGTCATTTGTTTGCATTCAAAAGATAACATCTTATATAATTACTACAGGCCTCCAACCTTTACCACATTTAGTGGTATATTATTTCCATTAATGCATTCAAATAATACAATAATGTGATTTTATAAACTAAACATTGGTTGGGGAAATTCTTACCTAAATTCCCTTTAGCAATTATGTAATATAAATACATAAAATTCATACCTGCATAGCTGACATTAAATAAATTTAATGATAACTGGCTAGCTGGTATTAGTAGGAGCTTCCTTCATATGGATGTCTTCCATATGCAACAACATCATCAGCAATACTTGTAGCCAAGCAATAATTTGTTTTTCCTAGCATAAAAATTGTCATTAGAAACTTTCATAATCATATATATAACAATAGGC
>JASDQU010949816.1:3537-35988 GCA_032191745.1 Picea mariana | reverse complement strand
TGCTAAATTTCCAATTTTAATGCAAAAATTTAGAAAATTCAATTCTGAAGTAAAAGGATGACAAATATACCTTGGATAGGCTGTTTCATGGGAAATGTGGAATAAAATGAAGGTAAAATGGGCAAATAAAGAAGCAAAAGTATGGTTTAAGGAAGCACAAAAATGGACTCAACACCACTCTTAAGAAACTGAATCAAAAAATCATAATTCACCAATATTAAATATTAGTTATAACGTCCATGGTTATAAATATTAATAATTTATGAAATAACATATATTAATATATTAATGAGTATGATCATATGCACAAAAAATGAAACTTTATATGTATTATTAATATAAATTTCCACAATTATTAATACATTACCTCTCATTTTTTTCATTCTACCTTTCCCCAACAGGTGCTCTTTATCTTCAATTTTTTTGATGGAGTTCACATGCCAAATGAGATCCACTGCATGCATAGTTGGCGCTTCTAATTTAGGAAGATACTGACTAATACACACCATGGATTGATATACCATATATCCCTCCACCATAGAACCCTCAGGACGTTCTCTTTGTCTAACCAATGCCTTCAATGATTTCAAGTGCCTCTCCACCATCGACATTGACCTTGTGTGAACAGGTCCACAAATTTCAATCTCCTCAACTTTGTGTATGAGGTACTGTTCTTGTGCATTGAAAAATGTTGGAGGTATATACTTTTTCATTTCACACATTAGCCGGAGAATTTCTCTCTTCCAATACTTTATATCATCTTCATGGATTTCTTTGAATGACAACCATCTACATGAGATCATGACATAAGAAAATAACATGTTTCAACATAAAATAATATAATATATTACATTACAAGTAAAACACATGTCATTAAGTACACCAACAAATTGAAAGAACATTTTTCATATAAATCACAACTACTTACCTCATGTATTTTCCAAGATCATATATAACTTGTTTGACGTTGTTGTCAAATTCGTTTGGGAGATATAGTGGTAGAACTTACCATAACAAAAAAAATGAATCGTTATTTGTTTCGACCAAAGTAGACAAAAAAACATACAAAAATTAAAATATATATAAGGAATATATATATAAATATATATACCAAAATTATTACCTTAATGAAAGTATGCCAATCATGTGTTTTTACCCCACCAAATTCACCTTTCTTTGTTAAGATATTATTTATGTTTGAAGCAAAACCCGTGGGAAATTTAATTCTTTGAATGACCTCTTTTACATCATTTCTTTGTTGCTTTGTTAATAAACATGGAAGGTTATTTCGGTCTATTCCATCTCTATTTGATCAGATCACACTTCGCATTGCATGATTGGCTTCCTGAATGTCAGTACAATTTTTGACAATTTTTTCCTTATCCCTCCTACCATCTATGATTTTCCATAACGTTTCTGTCACATTCTTCCCAATATGAATTGTATCAAACAAGTGAGATATTTTTATCTCCTCATAGTAGGGAAACCTCATGAATTGAGCGGGATAACATTTCATTCCTCATGGAAGCCTATTATTAATACCTTCATGATGGTGGCCTTCATGAAGCATAAAAGAAATCACAAAAATAATTATCAAATATGGTAAAATAAATTCAATGATTAAAATAAACATTCAAAACATTACATATATACGATACATAAATAAATTGTGTACCTTGATGATTTCTATTATATTCTAACCTCCATAGGTGAGGTGTCATTCTTCATGGTTTTAAACCAGTCTCTTCTTTCCCATTGAAAATATGTTTTTCAGTAGTACAATACCTATGGTTCTTAGGGAGGAGGTGCCTATACTCATCAAACACCACCTTTCCTAAAATTTTTGAATGACGATACTTCATCTTAGGACCACAAACTGGATATGAAAATTTACCCATTGTTTGAAGACCTACAACAGATGGATTAATGTCAATTATATGATGAGATTATTTAAAAATTAAACATGCAACATGATATCTTTAAAAAATTATATAGTATTAAAGAGAAATAGAATGCTACATACCAAAAAAATGTGTTAGTCTTGGGGCATCATGAATTGTCCATAAAAGTATTCCACGGAATTTAAATTTCTTCTCCCCGATTGGTTTACAAATGTCATACATAGTGATGCCAACCCATAAATTTAGTAGCTCGTCGATAAGAGGCTTGATATATACATTCATATTTTTAACCTGGTACTTACATAATTGTTTGAAATTACACATAATTACTATAACCATGATATGTATATATAAGTAAATAAATAAAAAAAAAGATATTATGAAAAAAATGAAACAAATGAAACAAATGAAAATGTTACATTCAAAAAATTAATGTAAAAAAATACCTGGAGCAATCAATGTCAACATTATGTGCTCCCTCTTTATTGACATCCAAGGAGGAATGTTATTGTTGATAACAAAAATAAGCCTCACTGAGTAAATAGACCTAAGCTCTCCGAATGGATTAAGACCATTAGCTGCCAATGAAATCCTAACATTACGAGGTTCATATTTGAAATCTTCTTATTTTTCCTCAATTTCCCTAAATGCATAACCATCGGTAGGCATTCGAAGAACACCATCTCCACTTCTTTTACATGCATGGTAATCCATAAATTGTGCTATGCTTTCACACCTGAACAATCACTGCAAACGTGGAATTATGGGAATATGACAAAGAACCTTCCGAGGCACCCTTTTTGTTACTTGATCGATTCAATATCTACTGTTAAGACATTGCGGGCATTCTTTTTTCGAAGCATGTTGTCCATAATATATAATATGATCATTAGGACATGCATCTATAGTTTGATAGTCCATTCCAATGTCTTTCATAATGGCATGCAAATCTCGATATGTGCGAGGTAAAATATTTGACGATGGTAACAAAAATTCACCTAACAATCTACAACATAGCAAATAACTAATTAATGTAAAGAATATTAATCATAAAAATTGCATTCTTATTTTACACATTAATTAACAGTAAAAATAAATAGAAAAAATTCAACATTTATGTATAATATGAGATTAAACATATTGCATACCTTAGGATATGTCATACAAGTGTTCGAAAAATTATCCATAACCTTTAAGTTCACTAGCAAAAATGTATTGGAGAGAATATTTGATCTTGAGCCTTCATAAAGTTGTTTATTTTCCTTTTCTAATAGAGGTTCATCATAAATACCATCACTGTCCCCATCCTCATCTAGCCGAGAAAACAAATCTTGGATCATTTGATTTGTCCCATCATCTTCTTCCATGGGATCATTAACTTGATTTGTCCCATCATCTTCTTCCATGAGATCTTCATTTGCTTGATCATGTTCCTCATCTTGTACAACATCATTTCTACTACTACTTGGTGCAATATTCTGCAAAAAGTTAAAGGGAAACTCTAACTTTATAATTACAAACAATCATGCAAAATTAGTGTGTATAACAAATATTCAAACAACACACACACACACACACACACACATACTTGATAATATAAAAATAGATAATGAATATATAGCTAATAATTACCACAGGACGATATTCATTCAATCCCCCATCAATGTGCCCATATTTCCTACAATGTTTTTTAGTTGTTGCTATTAAAATTCTTACGGGACGTGTAGTGAAACATATTTTACAAGGACAATAACAACTACCATCACCCTTTTCACCCTCTTTACTTTTTTTCCCACCTCTAATATTCTGCGACATTCTTCTGCACAAAAATACCCTTTCTGAACCATCGTTGTTATAGCAAGATTGCCGCAACATCTCTAATTCATAAAATATTTATAGATATTTTTTCATCGAAGAGCGATGCACGTTGACCAAATAAATGTTGACTTTGTCAAAGAGTATAACGGTCAATGTTGAATTTATCAAATAATGTAACAGTCAATGGTTATTGTCGTTCTTTCAACAAATCCATAAGTTTGTCGCAAGAGCGACGACAATCCACTATATTCACGTTCGTCACTCTTGCGACGAATGTATGGATTTTTCGCAAGAGTGATGAATTCAGGATGGATTTATAATAAAATTGAAAAGTTGAACTCTTTCTCTTGAATTTTGCGACAAAAGGATACTTTCATCACAAATTTTCCAATATGTAGTAGTGTACCCCTAGCATGCCTCCACATTTTGTGTATCACAAAGGTCTCATAAAAATATTGGTTCAGTATAAATTGACCCAGGAGAATCGAAACTTGGACAATTTCCTTTTTTGAGAGGGTTTCAAGGTCGATTCTCCATAGTCTTCAAAGGGAAATAAAAGCTCATTTCAAAATCGAAAGAAACCCCATTAAAACAAAAGGATCATCCCCAAAATTTGTCCACTCAAGCCACATTATCAAAGAAATCATATTTCGTAGCGGCATTAGGAATAAAAGTGAGGAAGAAGCTAGGAACACAAGCAAAAGTAGGATACTTTGTTCACATTCCTATAATTGTTTTTCATCCTGTTCATGATACATTTGTCACAACAAATAGGACATACTGTTGGAGAAGATTTGTCGGAGACTCCTAGTGGGATTGGTGTGCATGTTCTCTATTACAAAACCTATTTTGCACTCAAAATGAGCAACACCATAAGAGATTTTAGGGTATGTTCATATAGCATACAAAAGCATTGTTGAAGAGGATTTACCATTGAAGTGTCTACTATAGAATTATTTTGAACATCATCCCAACATTTGATCTTGAGGGGATGCATGCTTTGGAGAAAGACATAGAGAAATCCTTTGTCTCTATCCAATTGCAGTTGTTCATTGATGTAATTGCAAATTTAGTTCACTATGGAGTATTCCTGATTGTTCGTATTCAATAAAGGACATGGGTGGGGTCCTTATTCCTACCTGAGATCTCTCAACAACTGGAGGATTACACAGACTAACAAAATTTTTCAATGGTCCACATAGGGATTTCTTTGCTCTACTTGAATTTTTTTGCATTGGAGCATTTATAGGAACTATATTTTTCATATTTGTAGGGCGAGGGATTGATAAGCATTATTGATCCTTCCAAAAATTTTTAGCATTTAGTAAAGGCTACAATTTCTTAACAATATCCAAGTTTACACACTTTACTCCTTTAATCCTTAGATTTACAACTTTTTCTCTATTACTCCTTGGGTGATGAAAGGAACCATTAGCCTGAACAACAGAATGCCCCAATCTATATCCCAACTTACATGCTTAATTATTTGTATTAGATTATGCATTGACATTGGGACATGGAAATTTTCATGTACCCATTGGAAATGTCTATAATTTAAATGAAATTCCTCCCACATGCTATGCTTTGAGCTAGCTTTGGTAGTTTTAGAGCTTTCCTAGATCTAGCACTATTTTGATTGCATTTGTTTGAGGTGTTCACTCCAGAATGCTTCTTACTCCTAGAATTAAGTTTCTTCTTGCCACCTTTCTTGACTTCATTTCTATCATTTCTTGATGTTCTAAATTGGAAATAACCATTTGCATACCATTTAATAACCCACATCATAGGCTTAAAATTCACTCCATATACCAACCAATTCCATAAAATATGGATATCATAAAAGGATGTGCCAAAGCAAAAATTGGAAGCTTATATATTTGGAGCACTCTTCTCTCCCTAAATGACTACACCCTTGGAACTTATCAATGAAACTTCAAAATAATTATCATGATGAAATGCATTCTCCCCTACAAATCAACTTGAAGGAGGAGGTCCAAATTGTTGTTTCCACTTCCCCTATTATTATGCAAAAGGCCATTACTGTATCATGCATATCTACTACATAGACAAATTGCTTTGTTTCTTGTTTCATCATTTACTTGTTTCACATATGGCTGAATGAGACAATATATTGGCTATTTAAGGAGCTTGTAATAAGCCCTAAAATATGCATTTACATCCTATATCATATTTACTTAACCTTGATATCTTGAAGAAAACAAAAAAATGATTGGACAACAAATTTTTTAGAATCACGAGTTCTAAATTCAAGCAAGGAATGTCAAAAATAGTGATTCAAGGTTTCCATGTAAATTGAATCTAGTGCCACCAATTCGAGTCTGAGTAGACCCTTGGTCGGTTCCAAGTACAAATCCAACTTTTAAAATATTGAGAACAACACACTCTGGCCCTTTTTAACAATGTCGGTACCACCCATTCTCTCCTCCTAGTTGCATGTTTTATCCACAACTGAGTCTACACTAGTTCAACTTGATTATTTCTTCTTGGAGATTTATGTAGAGGACAACCATTAGTAGGTGCAATACAAATTCCCATTCATATGCTTTGAAGTTTTTAGGGAATAATTTCCTATAGAGAAAACTAAGCACATATGCATAATCCTATGATTAGTGTCTTTATCATTCTTGCATGAAAGAAATAATTCTCAAATAGTTGTGTAATTCATGTGGTCAGTAGAAAAACACTCCCCTTGTATGTGCATTAATCACTAGAAAATATGAAAATTCATATAGAGAATTAATTTTACCTTCAAACTATCTCTTTGTTCTGCATACTTTGAAAAAATGGTTACCCAAGTAGAATAAGCCTCATCAAGAATGTATGATGAATTACGTTTTAAATTCCTGGCTTGGGTTTCATCATAAAAATTTTGTATCACATGAGCAGAGTCCCCATTCTACATGTACAAATCAACAAATCATATATTTATTATTATAATATAAGAGGTGAAAAAAGGCCATATTATTTCCAATACCAAAGAAATCTCTTTGTCATTGTGATCCCTAAGCAGGTACATAATCAAAACATATAACATCTAGACTTGGATGTCAGTCAACTATAACACACATGAAAGAAAATGCATGGAAAGAAAAAGAAGTGGTATATAACACAATATCAAGATTTGATTCTAACAATTAACATTTGACTAGAGGGTACCTTTTTAGAAGTCTTCTCCACCACACTAACAATAACATTGAACTAGGGGAATTAAATTACTTTGGAAAAGTAGAATTACATAGATCTATGGTGAATATTCCTTCACAAGTTTACTACAAGATCTATCATTATCTCTTGGGCTCAAAATAAAATAAATAGCATAAACGTAATTAAAAGAAAAAAATATAAATATAAACAACATATACAAAGACCAAAGAGAAGTCACAAAATATCTCCCTTCCTACACAAGGAGAGATAGCATATCCTCTTTCACTAGCATATAGTTTGGGTTCCCATATTTTTAGTAGAAAGGAGTTCAGTTTGCATCATGGTTTTAGATTCCAATTTTCATACAACAGATAGATATGAAAAAAGTAAGATATACAAAGAGTATAAATGATGGATGAAAATCTAGTCACAAATTTATACATTTGTAGTCACTTTCAGAAAAATCATGACCTGGCACCAATTAAAAAAGATAGAAAGTCTATGATGGTCTTCTAGTCACAAAAATGGTATACTTGTTGAGGATATCAAACAGAAAAAGTGTAGAAAACAAACAGATTGAGTCATGTTCCACATATTGTGCGTGTAGCTTGCCTGTTGTATTGATACATATCCTGCTCCCGATGTTTTCCCATTTTGTAATAATTCATGTTGTTCCAAGTTTCACAAGACTCAGAGTTATAGATGGTAGAAACCTCAAGTTTCTAGAGGGTGAACAACATGTGTTATCCCATGACCTAGTCTTAGATTTACCTTGTTTCTCTAAAGGTGATTCTTCTTCAATCATGGCACACTCAGAAAATCTGTATAGCAGAGATGGAAACATGGGTGAGGGTGCAGTAGTGAAGCAGATTCTAGGAGAAGAACAACAATTGTTGTTATAGGAAGTTCTATGATTGAGGGCACATGTATGCTTGCATGTGCCAGATTTATCCTTATTTAGAACTACAGTCTTCAGTTCAACCAAGGTGCATGCCCTTTCCATATTTATATGCACTAGTTTAGCATCATTTAGATGCAGTTCTAATTTATGAAATTACATGCATAGTTCATATTTAGATAGAGTGTATATCTCCAAGAGAGAAGATGTTGCATTATGGGTTTTGTCTTCTTCCAGTTAAGTTGCATTCAACTGGGAGTTATAGCACATGCATTTATGCAAGGTTGGGAACTATGTCCTAGGTGATAGGGTTATGGTTTTTCCTCCTCAAGGGAGGCCCACCATTGGAGGATAATCCATGCATTGTAAATTGTTATCTCTTATAGTCTATAAAAGAGATATAGGGTGACTTCAATAGAGACAAATTTGAGTGAGATAACATAAGGTTTTGAGTAGTCTTCTTAGTTTTCCATCTTTCAGATTAATAGATAATTATGTGATTGATTTTTTGTAGGTTTTAAACTTGTTCTCATAATTTACAGAACTCTTTTTTATGCATATCAACACATGACAACCTGATGCACTAAGCCCAAGGGGTTATCTCAACTAGTTGTCACCAATGTTGTTGGCATTTGGTTAGTTCTAGGTCAGTAGGTTTCAAATTCGAATACCCCTAGTTGAGGGTTGAGGCACACTAGTCTTCATCGACAAGTTTACTAGGGATCCCATCCAAGAATGTGGGGAAGCATCCCTTGGGTTTCCCCACAAAGTTTTCCTTGGAAAATTAACCAGTCCATTGTTCTCAGTGTTTCCATAATACACAGTGTCTGTAATTTTGGGCATAGGGTCCTGAATTTTAGTATAAATGCAATCTATTGTTTTGAGAGTAGTTTAAACAATTTTAGTTAATTTTTTGTTAATATGTGCAAATCTATGTACCATGAATTAAATTTCAACATGGTATCGGAGCATGTTTTTTGGAATATTATTCCTTTGAAAGAGGGAGCTGTCGGGGGATCTTAGTGAGTGTGATCACTTAGCTTTAGTGATTGAATCTGATCAGTACTTGTTGGCATAAGGGTAGACCCAGGGTTCAACACTACAACAATGCACCAAAAAAATCCTAACTATCGGCCTTTTTGGCAACACCTACGAAGCAGATGAAGTCTCACCCGAGGTATAGGCAGGGGTGGTTGCGAGAGTCAGGTGTCTACAACCTTAGATGGGACACAAATATGTGATTATGATACTTAATAGAGCACTTAGCACCGTCAGTTCCTCAATATGAAATCAATATCTACTTCGCTGATAAAACAAAGCTTCGTAGCATTCACACTGATCTAATGTATTTAAGCACTTAGCACAAACAAATGGATAAGATCTAGCAGAAGCAAGCACTAAGCACATTCATAGAGGTTGGATCTAACATTCATAGCACAAAGAATAAGCAGATATATCTATCTATATCAATTTAGCACTTAGCAAGAGAAGTTATAAACACATCAAGATAAGCACAAAGCAGAACAACATAGTGTTTACATTGTTCACCCCCACCCTGGGGCTACGTCCAACTCTTCTTCTTTATTGTCTTTAGTCAATCGGTTACAAGCACAGAGCCTCAAAACCCTACTTCGCCTAGACAAGAGATATGTGAACCTCACTAGATCCTCCTTCCTTGCGTTACAAAACAAATCACTTCACAGCCTGTTACAATACCTTGCACCTAGCTTTGCAAGTCTTTCACAGTATGCATAGAGCTTCTACAAGCCATACTTGCACGTAGCATTTAGCTATCTTGCATACACCACATAGATGCACCACTACTTCTATCTTACCTAAGCATCTATTTATATATTACAAAATAGGCCTAAACATGGGTAAACCCATGGGTCGACATCCCATTCTCGTTACATATTCCCATAAACCCAAAAAGGACCCAAAAATGGGTCAACATCTCGTGATCTCCACTTCGTCTTGTGCTCCTCCTTCGACAGGCTGTCAAAGTCCCAAAATAGGTCAACATGACCAATAATCTCCCAAAACTTGGTCAAGGGCCAACAGGCCCCCAACACTCACTTGTGACTCGTCCTGAGTCACTCTAGTCTGATCAGTTCTGCCTCAAACACCTTGAGCTTGGCTCGAGCTACTTCGACCTGCTGTTGTGCTATGACCTCTTTCTCGGTGAACGCCTGGATTACTACGTCATTCACTAGCCCTTCTAGGCGTTGTTCTATTATGGTGACAACCTATTATAACTTTGCTCCTCAGCTCTCGATCTCTTTGAACAATTGGAATGCCTTATCTTGTACTGGTTGGAGCCGTTGAGTGACTTCCATAAATTTTCTTTGAATCGTATGGATCCACTGCTGGGCGGTGCACTGCTCTTGAGATCACTTCATTCTGTCTACAACTAATGGGGCCTTCAACTGCACCTATAGTGTGTCTACGTGCTACTTCGCTTCCTTGAGCCGCGACTCTAGTGACTGCAACTCTAGATTCTCGGTGAGGTTCTCATATGTTTGGGCACTGTGATTACTAAACTGCTTGCACTCCTCGGCAAGAGCCTTCAATATCTCAAATGTGCTCCTGGCAGTTGCTTCCCTTTAGTCTTTTACATCTTGGGGGGTCTCAGGTACTGCAAGTAGCTCCAAATATGCTATGCATTGTTGTAGCTGCTGGATCACTTCTTCAATTTGCGCTACTTGCTGTGGAACTCTCTCTTCGACCTTTAATTCTATGACTGTCACAGAGAGAATTTATTTGTTGACCACTTCCTTTATTGCAAGTTTCTCTGCTAGCAATTGTTCCTTGCCTTGCTGCAACTGTGCTTTTTCTTCATTCCAGTTCGCTTGGAGAGAAATATTTTCCCGTTCTATAGCACTATGTTGTTCAACAAATACTCCCTGTACTTGTGTCAAAGCTTGGGTGGCTTGCACTATTTCCTCTTGCGCTTATCGAAGGCGAGCTTTGACTATATTAGCTATTTGGGGGAGTTGATATGGATCATCTCCTAGTTCTAGTGTTCTTAATGGTAGGGGTGCAGTGGAGACTGCGTGGTTGGACTGTAGTGCTTGCTACACCCCTTGGAGCTCAACCTCAATTTGATTGTTAATCGATTCTTGCTTAGCCTCTTGTTTCTCTACTATCTCCAGCGAAGCATCATTCAGGGCCGCTATAATGAAATCGAAGTCATCTGGGGTGAGGATAGTCTGCATTTTGGTCATAGAAGCTTTCGAATTCTTCTGGGAGGAAGGCTTTGGATGGGAAACCTTCCTTTTCTTTGAGGGGTCTTCCTTGTCTCTAGGCGGTGTAACCTCACCTTTATTATGTTCAACTTCTGTTCAACTTATGCGCCATCTATATCTCCACCATCACCTCCTTGCTTGGGTGAGATGTAAGCAGTCTTTATGGATGCACTGTCTAAATCCTGAACCTCTTCAGTTTTCTTTATCTTGCTAGGTTTGGGTGTATCTGACGTATTTTCTGGATTGTCTATATCAAATATCTCCGTAGGGTCTGCTGGAATGAGGAGGTCTGCCAACCATTCCTTGGTGATATCCTCCAATTCCTCCTCTGTTAGCTTGTAGTAGGATTGCAACTATTCCTTATGTTCATTGGCACACACTGTGATATAAATGAAATTCCTATCAGCGCTGAACTTCATCAAAGGTCGGAACCTATGTAAATTATTCAGAGTTATGCGAGGCACAAACTATATGGCTACCTTCAACTAGTTGTAGTATGTGTGGAACATGAAATTTGATTTCCATTGCTTATTCATGTCACTGGAATACCACAGTGTACTGAACTTCACGGCCAAAGGTTCAAAGGGCTCGATGTCCGGGAAGGTCGCACCTTCCGGCATATCCCAGGCAATGAAAGCGATCAAGATCAATAGCCAGTTGAAATGAAATTCGTACCCTTGATCCTAGGATTCTATGCAGTCAATTTCTAATTGGTTCACTAGGTACTACGCCCAATTCATTTGTAGGCCCTTCACGCACTTCCTTGTGAGGTTGACTACAAAACTAGTCACTTGGGTGGGTCGGTTCTTTTGTACTAACTTTCCTGCAATCAATTGACAGGCAAGGTGCACTGCGCCGCTCTAGATAGAGGCTACCTTGTAGCCTCATATTCCCTTCTTGACATCGCCGTAGGTGTCCTTTATCCTTTGTGCGAGAGCACGTTCCATGGATTTTTTCAGGGTATAAATCTTGTGGGTCGGGTCCTTGCATACTAAGCTCGAAGATCCGATTTATCAATGTTGGATCAATTTTTATGCAATAGTTTAACCATAGATAACCTCCATGGTAACAAGACAACACCAATTTGACACACGCATTCACCTTCTGGTGTCGTGCAAAGTGCAGAATATTCATAACGTTCAACAGGGTGGACTGCACAAGGTTATGGGTCCATGACTGAGGGACGATCTTCGAATTCTTTCCCTTTGTTCTGGTCAGGTACTTATGTGGGGCAAGCATGTTGTAAACTTTCCTGTCACTGAGGTTGAAGTCGCTAAACTTCAACAATGCAATATTTTCTTGGTCTACTCACACTGCGTGTATCCCCTTTGGGAGCTACGCAATGACCAAGGCATACTAAAAATCTCTAGGTACGCTGTTGTGATTTACAACACCGCTCAAAGGTGGTATATAGGTAGGTAAGATAGTCGGGATCATTTTATCATTCTCTAAGTCATCCTTGTGCTTAGTTCGCTTCTCATCGGACGGTCGGGACGGTCCTGTTCCATGAGCAATGGACGGAGACGCTTACACTGTTCTTGTGGATGAAGCCTGGATACCTAGAGACATTGACATGGCTCTCTCAGTCATGAAGTCGATCAAAACTTCTTCAACAACTTTATCTATGGTGCTCAATTCGTCCAACATACACACTTGGGGTTAAAAATTGTGGGTTCGGAGAATAACTTAGACACAGTAGTGAGATAGAGAGTAAAAGCACGATGGTCACTGTATAAACTCAACTTGTCTGCAGGGTCAAATTCTCAATTAGAAAAAGTGTTCTTGGTGCATGGAGCGATGGGATAAATAGGTAACTCGACAACAGTTCGCTTGCAATGGTATGAAGCCTCCATTAACCCTGTTCTGTCTATTATGGCACGGTCCAACGGTCTGATGACGAACCATAATTGCCTTTCCACCCATTCGGGGCGGCAGTCAAGTGATTATAATGTCCCCAATGACTATATTGCTTCACCATGGCGAAGTGCCATGTGTCGCTATTCTGATATCCCGAAGAAGCTCCAATTTTTCAAATTTCCCTCCTGCGAAGTTCCTTCTAGAACTTTCTGTAAATTTTCAATCTTATCCCTTTTATTACTTAGCTTTCTAGTCTTCTTTCTAGTGAGCTTCGTCTCAGTATGTCTTTTTCCATTCTGATTCTTATCTTCGTTTGACATAGTCACTGTGCGCTGTTGAGATTCTTTCCTAGGACTTAGGGGTAATACCTCGTCTTTATCTGGGATAGGTACTTCAGTCTCTTGTGGGTCTTCTAATGTTCTTGCAGCTTCAACATCTGGGTCTCTAGTGTTAAATAGACTCAATCTGTTCTCCTGTTCTTCAATCAAGTGTGCGATTCTTCTGGTCATGAAATATTTTACGCTTGCTTCTTCTGCTCCAAAATTTCTTCTTCTTCCTTTCATATGGCTTGATCTCTATCAATCCAAGGTTTTCCTAGTAGCATGGTAAATGGGGCGCTGTCTTCAATAAATTTAATAATCTCAAAATCTTCTTCTGTCGAAGTTCCATTGGCAATCATAGGTATCTGAGTGAGCCTTCCACATAGGTTTACTAGTTTTCCTCTGAATAATCCTACTCCTCCTAATGAAGGAATCATATCAGGCTTCCCTATAGCTTCCCAAGTTCTCTCTGTCATGATATTCACCTATGTCTCCTCATCTAGAACACAGTCAATGTTGAAGTCTCCTATTCTTGCTTAAGGCATTCTTTTTCTTTGAAGATATCTGATAAGTTGATATGTCGGTGGTCATCCAGAGTTTCTTTCATCTATAACAATACTTTCTCTGATTCTTTCTGGGATTCTGCTGTTTCTGGATCTGCCTTAGTATTTTCTTGGTTTAGATTCATTCTTTCAAGCTTAGCAATCATTCTAGGGCAATCCAACACTTCATGGTCCATAGCCTTGCAACACAGACAACTAGGTCCTCTTCCAGGGCATTCCAGGTCCTCTTCTAGGGCATTCCTTAGCAAGATGTCATGGTCTTCTGTAGCTGTAACAGAGGGTTAATCCTCTCTTTCTTTTAAATGGTCCCCAACTCCTCTTGTACTACACGCTAGGATCATAGGAGCTAACCTGCAACAAATTCTTTCTAGGATCCTACATCCATTTGTTAGTCCAAACATTCTTTCTATGCATAGGTATAACATATATTTCACTATTCTTATCAGATCTACTCATATCAAGCCTTCTTTCATCTATCAATACCCTATTTTTCAAACTAGGTCAGACTCTTTTGAACATACCTAGATCCATACTCTAGAGACAAAAATTTCCACTTATCTTACTTCTACAGAGCATAGAGCTTTCAGATCTAAAACTTTTCAATATTCTTACCTTTATCAGAGCACAGAGCTTTCAAATCTTACCTCTTTTAATCAGAAATTTTCACTTTTACCTTTCTTGGAGCACAAATCTTTTGGATCTTGCTTCTTTCATTCAGATTCAACTTCTTTTCTTCAGATCGGGCCTCTTTCTTTTAACACAGATTTTTATAAATCAAGTAGAATACTGTGCACTAGAGCGAGACATCTATGCACAAAGCTTTCAAAACTTTAGGACGAATCTTTGCACAAAGCTTCTTCTTTCTCAGTTCCCAACAATCACAGTTTAACGAAACCATTTGTTGGAACAAGGGCAGACCCAAGGTTCAACGCTACAATAGCGCACCAACAAAACCTTAACTACCATCCCTTTCGGCAACACCTGCAAAGCAGATGAATTCTCACCCGAGGTAGAGGCAGGGGTGGTTGCGAGACTCAAGTGTATGCAACCTTAGCTAGGACACAGATCTGTGATTATGATACTTAATAGAGCACTTAACACCATCAGTTCCTCAATATGAAATCGATATCTACTTCGTTGATAAAATAGAGCTTCATAGCATTCACACTGATCTAATGTATTTAAGGACTTAACACAAACAAATGGATTAGATCTAGCAGAAGAAAGCACTAAGCACATTCATAGAGGTCAGATCTAACATTCATAGCACAAAGCATAAGCAGATCTATCTATCTATATCAAAGAACTTAGAAAGAGAAGTTATAAACACATCAAGTTAAGCACAAAGCAGAACAACATAGTGTTTACGTGGTTCACCCCCACCCTGGGGCTACGTCCATCAACTCTTCTTCTTTATTGTCTTCAGTCAATCGGTTACAAACACATAGCCTCAAAACCCTACTTTGCCTAGGACAAGAGATCTGTACACCTTGCTAGATCCTCCTTCTTTACATTACAACAAAAAGCACTTCACAGCCTATTACAATACCTTGCACCTAGCTCTGCAAGTCTCTCACAGTATGCACAAAGCATATACAAACCATACTTGCACGTAGCACTTAACTATCTTGCATACACCACATAGATGCACCACTACTTCTATCTTGCCTAAGCATCTATTTATATATTACAAAATAGGCTTAAACATCGGTAAACCCATGGGATGACATCCCATTCCCGTTACATATTCCCATAAACCCAAAAAAGACCCAAAAAGGGGCTGAGATCTCGTGATCTCCGCTTCATCTTGCGCTCCTCCTTCGACAGGCTGTCGAAGTCCCAAAATAGGTCAACATGACTGAGAATCTCCCAAAACTTGGTCAAGGGCCAACAATACCTAACATGGGTGCTTGGACCTGTGAGGGGTTTATGGGTGATATTCCTAAAATACTCCAATGATTGGAGTGTTGTTTATGCCTAAAATAGTTTATTTGCACCTGTGATAGTTTGTTGGTCTGATTTGTTTTCCCACTATCTGTTTTGGTTGATGCATGTCCTAAGAATTGTAAACATGACTAGTCTCAATCTCAAATAATGTAAGCATCTAGAGGGCACTTCCAAGTTTACACCTTGGAATTACAGACTACAGATGTTACTAGAGGACGTTGATCTACATATGGACATTTCATCGATTACCATTTACATTCAATAGGATTTTGCTATCATCTAGGTGAATGTTTCTTGGATCTCCAATACTTCCTAGGGTTTGGAGGGTTTGGAAGAGTAGAGTACAAACAACATTCACACAGTAAAATATGTCGTGATGTTTGTGAATACAGTTCTGAAGCTTAAAATTTCTAACATGCAATAGAAAATATTATGAACCCTTTACCCTAGGGATAGTTTCATTCTACAAAACCCTCTTTCCAATATTATTGATAAAATAATTGAGGTTAGAGTAGCCTCCTATCTCTTTAATCGAGGTTGAACGCTTTTCATTTAATTTTGTGGTGACTGCATATGTTCCTTAGCCCTCTGTGGAATATTATCCATTTGACTTGTTATCTTTATTAGAGACTAGTTGTGTGATTAATTATTCAACCTTCAATGGTTGAACGTTAAGGATTTGAAGAAGGTCACATTTAATATAAGTTACATTATTCTACCATCCAAATTGTGAGTACAACCATCTATCTCAGTTATCATAAAATACCTCAAGTATTACCTCCACTTATTTGTTACTTATATTCAATAATCTGTATAAAATGGTTGGAAGGATTCATCTTTGGTTTGGGATGAGCCAATTTGAAAAGTTTTGAATAAAATCTAGCCACTTAACCAGATAGATGCCTTATTATTATACTTCCACCTTCAAGTTTATTTAGTGCAAATAAAAATGGTATCTCATGCTATTATCACTCACTGTTACCCACTAAATCAAGTCATTTTTGCATAGTTGTAGGTTGAATTTTTTTCAATTGTCTCCTAAACATTTTAGATCTTCATTTTTCAAGGCCAGCTACAAGTTCAGTACACATAAAGCATAATATTTAGTTAAATATTTTGTATCATCTTTGAATGATTCAGAAAATCCCAAATGCAATGTCCAATATATGATTCTAAGTTTTTATTGAGAAAAATAGTGAATGTAAGAACCAAAAATAATCTTATGGAGCATTTTCTAAATTAGAGAACGAAAACAAAATGTAGTGTTGAATTACCACTCTCTCCAAGAGCTTTTCCCTCTCCTTGTCTTCATATGATGCCTCTAACAACGTGAAAGATATTTATCCAAAACAAGATTCAAGGAGTCAACTTCTTCTGCCACTTTCTCCAACTTTTTAGATAGTAGTAATAGTGTAAATGTGTTGAACCTGCACATAATAGATCTATGTGGGAATTGAAATACACAGTTACAGATAAAATATGAGAAAAGAGAAGCAAATGAGAAAGAATGGAAGAATTCTCATTAACCAAATGAATGAATGATAATTTACACATGATATGCTTTGTATAACTCAACCAATGCACACTGCAGGAGAAGCCAATGTGCCATAATGGTGGTCTAGAGTGATCTGGACACACACCAATAGTTACGGGAGTAAACTTCCACCTATTCTAGTCTCTCGGTCATTTATGGGAGTGAACTGCCACCTAGCTGAGTTAACTAGTCTATCAGTCTCCAGTTAACTGATTGAAACATAGTGAAGTGAGGAGGAGATAAGGGAATCATGAGTAATGCACTAGTCTGGTGATGATCCCAAGGACAATGCACATTAGTTGGTGATGATCCCAATGTTGCATGGTGATAATCCCAATGTAGCATCTAGACTCCACTCAACTGATCAAACTGAAGTGAAGACTGAAGAGAATATTATCCCTAGAGGAATATTCTTCCTAAAATATAGGAGATTGAATAATGACTAATAAACATAGGAAAAACCTTAGGAAAAATAAATCCTAGGTGTGTTTGAAGTAACTCCAACACCCCCCCTGAACATCACTATGGTGAAATAAAGAATGGGTCTTGGCAACAATGCCATGTTAGGTACCCAAATATAAAATATACACTGAAATAAAGCAAGGAAAGAGGGAAAACCTCATGGTAAACCCCCCCATCAAAGTACAATGTATGTAAAAAGAAGAACTGATAGTTGCTAGGAAACTGTGTCCTTCACTCTAAGACGACTGCACAGAGAATGTAACTTCTACTCAGTGAAGTTATTGGTGAAGATTTCTGCAGTTTGTTCTACTGAAGGATAGAACTGTAGGTCGATGATCCCCTCATGTACTAAGCCCTGGATTTAGTGCATGTGGATATTGATGTGCTTTGTTTGCTGCCTCTGAACTTGATCTCTGCAGAACTTAAGAGTGATTTGGTAGTCAAAACAAGTGATGATTGGACGATGAAACTAAATTCCCAAATCAGTGAAAAATTGTTGTAGCCACATAGCCTGAATGGTTATGTTAACTACCCCTATGTACTCTACCTCGACTGAATATAGAGTAAAAACAACCTACTTCTTGCTCAACCAACAGATAGCCTGGAACCAAGACTAAGTGAGTAACCAGATGTGGACTTGCGATCAGTGCTATCTCCATCCTAGTCAAAATTAGTGAACCCCATGAGATCCAATGTAGAGTCTGCTGCATAATGAATCCCAAAGGTGATGGTGCTCTGTATGTATCGAAGGATACACTTTCCAACCTTCCAATGTAGTTCATGCGGCTCCTGCATGAACCTGGAGACTGCTCCAACTGCATAGGATAGGCCTGGTCTGGAATGTGTGAGATACACCAAGCTCCCCACTTGTTGTCTTTATAGTGTGTTTTCAACTAGTGGAGTGTCCCCTCCATCCTCAAGTATGAATCCTGATAGGAAAGGTGTCGGGGAAGAATTACAGTCTATCATGTGAAATATCTCAAGGAGATCTTGTACATACTTGGCATGAGATATTTTGATGCTTGATGCATCCTAACTGATCTCAAGTCCAAGGAATAAATGTAGCAGACCCATGTTCATCATAAAGAACCTGTCATGTAGAATCCTATTGACTGCAACAATCATTGAAGTCGAGAAACTAGTGATCAACAAATCATCAACATACAAAACTAAGAGTAGAAGTGAATCGATCGTCCTGAGCATGTAAACATTCGGGTCTAATTTACGACGTACAAATTTCTGTGATAGCAGGAAGGAGTCCATGTTGGCATACCATGCCCTCAGAGCCTGCTTGATTCCATACATATTTCTTCAGTCGATAGACCAAAGATGAATCCTGCATAAATCCCTGGGGCTGCTCCATATAGATCTCCTCAGAGAGATCACTGTGAGGAAATGCATTCTTCACGTCCATCTGATGGACTACCCATCCCTTGGCTATCACAATGGAAAGTTACAAACATATGGAATCCATCTTCACTATTGGAGTGAAGGTCTCATCATAGTCAATTCCATGCACCTATTGAAAGACTTTGGAAACTATCCTGGATTTATATCTGCTAATTTGTCTATCCACTGCGCTCTTGGTAATGTAGACCCATCTGCATCTGACAAGTTTCCTTTCTGATGGAAGGGGAACCAGATCCCAAGTCTCATTCTCGAGGAGGGAGTTGTACTCCTCCTACATGGTGGATTCCCAAAAGGAATTTCCAGTAGCCTCACCATAAGATTGTGGATCTAAAGACTGAACCAAGAAAAGATGCCTGGGTGGAAATGGTTCAGTGGTAGTGAGTGAAAGAGGAGTATCCTCAAAATCAGATCAAGTACTCCTAGTATTATCTGGATCACCAACAAGATCCCCTACGTCTTGAAGAGTAGTTTGGGCCAACTTGGGCCTCTGCTCTGGCTCTACATCTGCATCTGGATGCATTGAATTTTCATTTGAATGTACTGACTCTATATATGGATCATATGAATCCTCTGAATCAGAAATCTCATGTGAAGAAGAGTTGACATGTGCAAGCTCATCAAATATTACAGGTGAAAGAACAAAGTCATCTGCATCCGGATGCTGAGGTACATGCGAGACACTTTCCTCGAATTGGACACTTCGCTCAATGTTGAGCTTGTCCAAGGAAAGATCAATAAGTCTGTATCCCTTCACACCGTCAAGGTATCCAACACAGATACACTCTATTCTATTTGGATCAAGTGCCTTCCTCTTTTCAGAGGGAATCCGGGCCCATGCACGTTTTTGACGATAAAAATCACAACGAGGAATTTCCCTCGCAAAGTATTGCTAAAGCCTATTATTTAAACTATGCTAATAAGATATAATACTAGTAGGTGGGACCCCCTTGTAGACTGGAGGCTCAGAGATAGCCATATCACATATTTTATGTTGTTGTTTTGATGCTTCTTATAGGGTCTTATATGGTTGATGATGCAGTATTGGTTTCGTTTTGACATAATGACATGTGGATGATGCATTTATGGGGTGTTCTGTTATTCAAAGATTTAATTTCATGTTATGATTGGCATATATTCACAGTTTTTATACTTGATCACACCACCATGATTTATAACCTGGATACACCTGCACAAGACATATGTTAGTAACAACATAAACAAAAGCAATGGGAAGGAAACTTACAAAATAAAAATCCAAAAGAAAGGGCCTATACTATGCTATGTTAGAAGTTATGTGCAATTAAAATGAAAACAAGTTAGTATTAATCCTAACTACAAATGGTTGGTGGCTATGCGATTTGAAATTAAGTTATATTAGGCGCATTTGATATACGGTATGGTATGGAAGTTGGCAACGGTTAATATGAATTTTTGGGTGGCACATTTGGCAAGCAAGGTGGTCGCAGATTTCAATGGTTTGGAATTAATGGCATGGTTAATGTATTGGTGATTGTGGGCTGTCGCGCACTTCAAAATTGAATGGAGAGTAAGATGGAAGTGATGTGCAGTAAATGCACATCACTCCATACTTCCCCCCATCAGGATATCACCCTAGTATGGTTATTGTTTCATTTCGTTTTGCTGGTGGTTAAGCTCCGAGATTCAAGCCTGGGAAGGAAGTGCTCGACCATCTCCCTCCTTTTAAAAGATATTGGTTACAGTTATGGTTCTTTTCACCCATCCATGAATTTCGCTCTGTGTATGAACAAACGATTGCTCAATGATGTGTTGGTTTGTGTTTTCTCAAGATTGGCAACTGTGTAAATGCGTGGGTCTTCTCTCTCGAACGTCTGTGTGGTTATTTGTCTTGCAAGTAAAGGAATTGGTTGGTTGAGTTATGCATTCACTGGTTGTTATGTGTGGTGAAAACTGTGATGGCTCTGTATTGTTTTAAGTGGATATGGGTATTATCACTCTGTGTTTTGTTGGAGGGTTTTTCTCTATTTATCCTTGTTGGCCACTTCCTCATAGTTATGAGGGTAACCCTATCAAGTCGTATGCGGGATGCTATGTGGTTGTTGTGTATGTTTTCAGGTTGCCTTTTGATCGTTGTGTCTTGTCCAAAGTCATGGTCATGGGTTATTCACCTAGTCGTGGGCTTATTTTTGTGGTATTGGAATCAACATATCTCATAAGTGGGTTGTAGGGTGGCCATTATGCCAAGATGTATGCTTTATTGTTGTTGGTGATATAAATTCTGCCTCGGTTCTGCATTCCCACTAGCATTGTTATAAATTGGTTTGGCTCATGAGGAATACCTCTGTGTGCTCTGGGGTACCTATCACTATCGATTGGATATTCAATTCTCCTCTGCATCGTCATCCTACCCTACCCACCATTGAACTATTGTGCCATTGCACAGACCGAGAGTTATAAGGAACCCTGTGGTTTTATGGTGCTTGTATCGAAGGGTCTCTGCCTATTGGTTGATACATTTTGAGGACCTCCATTCCTTCTGTGTTATTGATGACCAAGAGAAATTTTGATTTCTTCCTTGTATTCGTGTTTACAGAGCCTGATTTTAATCATCCCCAATTGTTCTTACTCTTGACGGGCATCTTGTGATTATCATAGATTGGTTGAGTGGTCATGACAGTTGTGTTGAGTACCATCTTGTCTTTGTTTGATTGATTTTATTGGAAAGTTGTGATCAGGGATAATAAATGATATACAGTCAAGGGGCTGCCTCTTTTTCATTATGATAGTTGCATCAAAAACCTAGCTCATTTTTATTTGATTAAATTGGTTGATTGGGAATCAATGATAATGTGCAGTCAAGGGCTACCTCTTTTTTGTTATGCTTTGGATCGTTTTGTTCTTACAACATGGTGTCAATTGCAAGTTGATGACTGTGTGTGTTTCATTAGTCCCGATTGAGATCATGGAAAATTGTGAAAATTGATGAATGTGATTTTGTTGTCTCACTATGTATCCATTATGGAGGCATCACACATTTTTTTATTTAATTCCATCCTCAATGATGAAGCTCGAAGTTTTATATTGTGGTTTCATTGCAAGTTTGATTGGTTAATAGAATGAAAAGGGCATGAAATCGAGAAATTTTAAAAGTCTGTTCAAATTGGAAAAGGGACCTGTGTATATGTTTAATTTGGGCGATTGAAAATTATGGACAAGGTTTGATATTTTATAGTGATATATGATGGATAGAGATGGGCAATGTGGCTGTGTGTTTCTTTTGATTTTTTTTTAAATGAAAAAAAAAGAATTGAAAGAGACCAAGTGTTCTCTTAATAGGACTGTTGGAAGGGATAGTGATTATGAGTATGATTACAGACTATGTAAATTGAGAAGTTTTGAAGAAATTGAATGTGGGACAGAGAACAATTTTGACACACAGTAATTATTTAATTGGTATTGATATCTTTTGTATTGAATACATAGTTGTTTTATGGATTACTTGATTTGTTTTATGAACAATATTTATTTTTTCCCTACCATTCTCTCACTTTTTCGCACATTACAAGTCCCCTCACATTCCCATATTCACTATCCACTCCCTGTTCTTAAAATTAAATTATAGTTAAGTTAAATTTTGTAATTATAACAGTTAAAGGATGGCACAAAGATGGGTTACAATGATATATTATTTTGATTTATGATACAGTTGATTGTTTGATGATTTGTTGAGCAGTAATCATGATCTATCCCCCTTCATTTTAACACTTTTTGCTCAATAAAATCCCTCACATGTCCCAGAACCCTTATTCACCCCCTGCTCATTGACAAGTATTAAATGATTTGTATGGATTGGATTGCATGAGTCTGATGTGTTGTTGAGCCAAACTTTGTTTCATATTTAAAGAGTTGTCATGTATGGTTGTTGAAGAAACTAGTTTCTAATCAATAATGCATACATGAATGAGAGTTTTCAGCAGAGGTAGCCATGGCCGGGGTAACAGAGGAAGAGGAAATTAGAACAAGGGCCCTAAATGGCCAAGGTTTTCTATACATTTTGATGTAGTGTTGCAAGATTTGAGCCAAATATTTGAAGCTGGATTGGAAAAGGAGTGGTCCAACCTAGGCCAGAAAGGCCTCCCTTCCAAGCCCCACATGTCCCTAGTATCCCAGTTCCCCCTCATGTCTCATTACAAGCGGAAGTCCCTGAAAATGATGGATGGCAAGAGATTGTCCATCCAGCAGTATCCCAACATCGTGGCTGGCCTAACTTGTCTCTACCTGCTCCTCCACCTATCAATCAAATTGTCCAACCTGCCCCTGCCCACACACCAGTACAATCTCCCCATGCAAGCAAAAGGTTAAAAACCGAGGCCCACCATGCTCATGACAAAGGAAAAGCCATTGCTTCCCCCTCCTCTCCCTTAAATAACTTTTCCAAATATGTGTCCCCCCACATGCATTTGAGAGATGATTGCTCTCATTTTATCAATGAGATTAGGACTAAAGGATCCACACATCCTAAGGAAAATTCAGAGAAATCAAAGGGTGACAACAACAACAAGGGGAAGATTGCCTCATAGAGTGGAAAATATGGGTTTTAAAGTGTTTTTATTGAAGGGTCTCTGCCTATTGGTTGATACGTTTTGAGGACCTCCAGTCCATCTGTGCTACTAATGAACAAGAGAACTCTTGATTTCTTCCTCGTATTCGTGTTTACAGAGCCTGATTTTAATCATCCCCAATTGTTCTTACTATTGCCAGGAATCTTGTGATTATCATAGATTGGTTGAGTGGTCATGACATTTGTGTTGAGTACCATCTCGTCTTTGTTTGATTGAGTTGATTGGAAAGTTGTGATCGAGGATAAGAAATGATATACAGTCAAGGGGTTTCCTCTTTTTCGTTATGATAGTTGCGTTGAAAACCTAGCTCATTTTTATTTGATTAAATTGGTTGATTGGGAATGAGTGATAATGTGTAGTCAAATGATGCCTCTTTTTCGTTATGCTTTTTATCGCTGTGTTCTTACAACATGGTGTCAATTGCAAGTTGAGGACTGTGTGTGTTTCATTAGTCTCGATCGAGACCATGGAAAATTTGTGGAAATTGATGACTGTGATTTCGTTGTCTCACTGTGTATCTATTATGGAGGCATCATGCATGTTTTATTTAATTGCATCCTCGGTGATGAAGATCAAAGTTTTATATTGTGGTTTCATAGCAAGTTTTATTGGTTAATAGAATGAAAAGGGCATGAAATCATGAAATTTTAAAAGTCTGTTCAAATTGGAAAAGGGAACTGTGTATATGTTTTATTTGGGTGATTGCGAATTATGGAGAACGTTTGATATTTTATAGTGATATATGATGGATAGAGATGGGAAATGTGGCTGTGTGTTTCTTTTGATTTTGGTTTAAATGAAAGGAAAATAATTGAAAGAGACCAAGTATTCTCTTAATAGGATTGTTGAAAGGCATAGTGATTATGAGTATGATTACAGACTATGTAAATTGAGAAGTTTTGAAGAAATTGAATGTGGGACAGAGAACAATTTTGACACACAGTAATTATTTAATTGGTATTGGTATCTTTTGTATTGAATACATAGTTGTTTTTATGTATTACTTGATTTGTTTTATGAACAATATTCGTTTTTTCCCTACAATTCTCTCGCTTTTTCGCACATTACAAGTCCCCTCGCCTTCCCATATTCACTATTCACTCTCTGTTCTTAAAATTAAATTATAGTTAAGTTAAAATCTGTATTATAATAGTTAAAGGATGGAACGAAGATGGGTTACAAAGATATATTCTTTTGATTTACTGTACAATTGATTGTTTGATGATTTGTTGAGCAGTAATCGTGATCTACCCCCCTTCATTTTAAAACTTTTCACTCAATACAATCCCTCACATGTCCCAGAACCCTTATTCATCCCCTGCTCATTGATAAGTATTAAATGATTTGTATGGATTGGATTGCATGAGTCTGATGTGTTGTCGAGCCAAACTTTGTTTCATATTTAAAGAGTTGTCATGTATGGTTGTTGAAGAAACTAGTTGCTAATCAATAATGCATATAGGAATGAGCTTTTTCAGTAGAGGTAGAGATGTTTGGGGTAACAGTGGAACAAGAAATTGGAACAGGGGCCCGAGAAGGCCAAGGTTTTCTATACATTTTGATGTAGACTCGCAAGAGTTGAGCCAACTATTTCAAGCTGGATTTTTTAACTGGATTGAACAAGAAGTGGTCCAACCTAGGCCAGAAAGGCCTCCCTTCTGAGCCCCACATGTCCCTGGTATCCTAGTTCCCCCTCATGTCTCATTACCACCAGAAGTCCATGAAAACGATGGATGGAAAGAGATTGTCCATCCAACAATATTCCAACAATGTGGCTGACATAACTTGTCTCTACCTACTCCTCCATCTATCAATAAAATTGTTCAAGCTGCCCCTGCCCACTCACTAGTACAATCTTCCAATGCAAGAAAAAGGTTAAAAACCAAGGCCCATCATGCTCTTGACAAAGGAAAAGTCGTTGCTTCCCCCTCTTCTCCCTCAAATGACTCTACCAAATCTGTGTCCTCCCACATGCATTTGAGATTTGATTTCTCTCATGTTATTAGTAAGATTAGGCCTAAAGGATCCACATAGCCTAAGGAGAATTCAGATAAATCAAAGGGTGACAACAACAACAAGGGGAATATTGCCTCCCAAAGTGTCAAATATGGGTTTTAAAGTGTTTTTATTTATTGATTGTTGAGAACAATTGACTTATGAAATTTTGGACAACACACTATTTTTTGGATATATGGATAATATATTTTTGGATATAATTTCAATTATCATTGATATAAATTGTCAAATTATGAGAGTGATGATGGGATCTGTTAGTGCTAGAAGTTTCCCCTAGACTGCTATAGGGTCAAGCCTAGCACATCTTCAGTTATTGCAATGATTTTATAAACAAGGATGTGTTTGGGTTTTGAAATAAGGTGGATCAGGTAGATGATAAGAGAAAGAATAAGAGAAACAAGCTAAATGCAGATCAATTAAAACACCATTGGGCATGGAGTCAAGTAAAAACCCTATTAGATTGAAGTCCAATGAGTTGCATATCAGACAAAATACTTATATGATGGTGTATGGAAGAATGGAGAACGTGACAAATAGTAGAACATCCACCAAACATAGATTCTCTCTGCAAAATGGATTTGAAAAGTACTCAAACAAAGCACATAAGCAACAAGCAGATTACAACAAATTCTTTGATGTTCAAAAATCTATTGTTCATGGACAACCATTGATTCTCAATGTCTATAATTCATTCAAGCAAGAGAAAAAAAACAAAAAAACAAAATGTAAGACGAAAAGATCACAATCTAATAAAACAATACACAGGGATGTTCAATGTCAGAAGTGAATACTTAAATAAATGCCCATAGGCTTACAATAATTCCTACACATGCCTCTGCCCAAATTCCCCTCTCAGGTCTCCCCCTTATTAGCTTTCAAATGATAATTTAAATAGAAAATAAAACTCAGCAAATTGTAACAAATGTTACAAGTTTTATGGAACAATAGCCTAAAAATAAATTGGTTTTGAATCAATTGTTAAAGATCAGGAATTGCTAAAAATATATTGCCTTGATATTTGGATCTGATGGAGTCAAATGCCCTTTGAATCTGGAAAGAATCCTTTGTCTGGTAATCTTCCTAAAATGCTCTCCCATCTGTCCATGAAATGTTTAAATGTTTCCTAAATATGCTCATCGAATCCTGGAGATTTGGGATTGATTCTTTGACTAAAGATATCATGCCTTCAATCTTTCACCTTTAATTCTGGAAATGATTCGATGTTGTTCACTACTGCCAAGTGCCCTGTTCATAGCTGGACATGTGCCTGAGAATGTGGGATGTAAACCTGATAATGTGRATCTGATATTTAATCAATGCCTTCAAATACGAAACTGACATATCAGCCACTGGTTTTGGATCCTATATAAGACTCTCCCTYGTCTTTGCCACTTTGTTTAAGAGTCTCGAAWTTTTTTTGAAGTTTTACATTAAGAAAGAAAAAGTCCCAAACTCATCACACTCTTTCGTTCTGCTTCTTTGACTGCCATATGTTTACGAGATGCTTTGTTTTCCCGCTGACACTTTGAATGTTGATCCAAAGCCTTCGAATCTAGGATTGATGCCAATCTTTGTGCCTCTAGGATAACTCTTTCACATTTGTCAAGTTCAAAAAACCTGGAACTTATGCCTTCTAATAACATCGATTTGGCTCAGTATAGGTATACTCCATAACAAGCAAAGAGTATCTAGACTTGGAGAACATTCTTGGAATTCCTTATTAACTTAGCGTACAAGTTCTGGCGTTGGAACCAAAACAAATCCCAAAGGATATGATCCACGCCAATTTAAACTGTTGTGTTGAATGATTCTTTAGAAGAAATGAAGACGAGGAGATTCAAATGCGAGTTGGTCCTCCTCCATTGAGGAATCTCAATAGGGGCAAAGCCACAACGACTTTGACTGTCTTTGAGATCATCTATCCGCCTTCTATACTGTGTATTCAGAACAATTGAGGCAACCACGGTTTTATATACCATAGAAACTGTATAGTCGACTGGGGTTTAAACATGCATCCTGCCCATTGAACAAGTGGAGGAGGAATAAACAATTATTGATACTTTATTTTGCATGCAGTGGGTGTTATCCCATATTGCCAGGAAAAAATACTATGTTGGTATTTATATGCGCCAATGGTTTCATACCACATCGATCCGTAGTTCAATGTTTTAGCCCTTTGTGGGCTCTTCTTTGTGCTTCACACTTGGACTCGGGCTCGCATGTGACTTGTTTTTAGTGATGAATTTGACTTGAATTGATTGTTGGTGCACTTCAAATGTTTTGGAATGCAGGTAAAAGTGATCGACAAGAGCTTTGATGAAAAACTAGAAGTATGACACTGGCCAAAAGACACTTTTTGGCGCTACAGGAATAACCCCATTCCTGCAACAAGGAGAAAATAAAATATTTAGTATCTGGATACTAACATTGGCTCCTTCTGGGGATGGAATACTCCCTGCGAGTTGTCAAGAGAAAACAGACCACTATGCCTTTTGCTCTGTGCAACCTGCAAACTTTTGTCTCTGCAAACATTCACATCCTTCTGTGTTGTGCCTAGTCCATTGGGTTATGGATTCCATCAATATCATTTCAAATCAGGTCCAAACTTCTGCAATTTATTCAAATTCTAACAAAAAGTTGAAACCAAACTCTCTACTGCAAACTATCAAACTGACAAGAATCTTCATGCTCAATGGCAAGCTTATTTCTCTTATCTATTCCTACTTTTAACCAGTAGAAACTGGCTAATCATGTGAAATCATGCTTCCAATGAAGCCATGCCAACATCAAATCATTTACCAAGGCTCTTTCAATGCAGATAGAAATTAGAGAGGAATTCATAACTTGCAACGGAATTTCAACTTGCATCATATACTTACAATCATCATCTGCTTTAATTCCGAAAATAGTAAGACTGAAATCTTCTGAGAAATACGATTCCATATAAATGGCTACCGGATCATAGAAGAAAGATATAGATGAACAACCAAACATGTTTACCTCTACTTGCAACTCAAACTTTGCTTCCCCTTCTGGTAGAAGGCTGCCATAAACAGGTTCTGATTGTACATGACAAATGGGCAGAATGTTCTCATAAACCTGTTGATCAAATCTAACATTGCCATATGTTGCCTCATATATCTTTTCTTGATGAGAAACCTCTTGAGTTTCTTCCTTAATCAAATGTAACAACATATCATAGGAATCCACCTGAAGGAGTTGAGGAAAGACCTCTTCTGTTGAATTACTGAGAGGGGGGGTGAATCAGTAATATCGTAATTATAATCCTTTTTCTTCAAATGTTATATCAATGTAGAATTGTTATCCAATAATGAGCAGTAAGAAATAAACAATCACACACATACACAGTACACTAGTGTTTTACGTGGAAACCCAAATCGGGAGAAAACCACGGAATGCTTTTTCTTATACGTATTGAAGAATTACATTCATTAGAAGCACCAAATTCCTTTGTTTTCTAGCTGCAACTGGAAGGAGGCTCCAACCCCCTAGTTTCTCAGGCTACAACCTGAGGGAAGCTCCAACTCCCCAATTCTCTAGCTACAACCATAAGGAGGCTACAACCCCCAATGTTCTCCGGCTACAACCACCTGCCCTTGCCCTGTCCTACCACCCTGAAGTAGAAGTAGAATGATGGAACCACTGTCACACTATCATTGTGAGATATACCACTATAAACCTGTACCAATAAATTTGAACCATGCATCAACCATGTATCAACCTGTACCTCAACCTGTACCATAAAAAAGTGCATCAACCATGCACCAACCTGTAATCAACCTGTACCATAAACACGTGCATCCAACCATGTACCAAGTATGTACCAATCAACTACTCATCAACTATGACTCATCAATATGTACCAACATCATCAACTATACACCTCATGTATGTGCGCCAACTCATCAACTATTTGTCTCAACCATGTACTCAACATGTACCACAACCAAAATCCCTCATCAATTTCATCATCTAAATCTGATTTGTAGCTCTATAATAGACCTGGTGTATATGATCACATTCCTGCAAACCTTCCTTAAATTTAAAAACAAGAGACTAGCATTTTCATCAAACTTTTCTTTAGTCTCACATGCCTAGTTTTGGATTAGTCAACAACCCTAACTTGAAATAATCATAACTCTGAACCTGTAATATATAAAGATCTGAAACTAATATACAATGTTATTTAGTGTGTTTAATGCAATTCCTCCAAGTTTCACTACTTGGAACCTCTCAGAAAAGGATTTATAGCAAAAATGGCATACCTTGCTGAATTCTGACTTATTCTAGAGAGATACCTTGTAGAGCGTGCCCCACAAAAAATATTTGATGAAATTATCTGAAAATATTACACAGCATACTACAGACTGTACCATAACCAACACATTTGGTCTCACTGAATTTGGATATTTTATGAAGAATTTATGACGTTTTTACCCGAAACACCTTATTTTGACTAGTTTCAGGACTGGCCACAAACCCTATTTTCCATAGAGTGTAACTCTCAAAATAAAATGACCCACAAGATGAATTTTTTTCCACAGATACTTGGATATGTTTTCTCACTTGCATAGAAATTTCACGGTTTGAATCATTATAGAAAAAAAGTTATAGCGAAAATGGTGAGATGACCTGTAAATAACATACCTTAGAAAGCACCATCAAAAGAATTTATCCTTCCTTGCATTTCGGCTTTCTTTTCTTCACCTTCACTCAGAATTCAGGTTTAGATATCCTTGGTTACCTCAGGCATATGATAGAGCCTTGCCTCTTATTTATACTCTCCAAGTATCTTCCTTAAAAGCATCTTCTAGGTCACTTGGCCCACTTTCCTTATTTTAGGGTTGGGTCCACTTCTAATTTCTCCATTAAATTTATTATTGAAATAATTTATTTTGTATTCACTTTGAATTATAATACACTCATCACTTCACTTTATTATTTCCCTTTTAAAATCTCTTAAACCACTTTGACTACTTTGACCTTTTGGGGCTTCTAGATGACATATGAGGGTCCTCCAACTTCGTAAGGCCATAACTCTCAAACCTTGAGGAGTTATGTGACATTCTACATACCACCAGAAATGGCATGGCATGTACGATCCATATAGAATAGTATTATCTGAAAATATATCATAACTCATATTGTTACTGTAACAACCCTCCTATGATAAGGACAACTACCCTGACATCAGGTGCAATTTTTTTTGTTTTAACCGTGTGTGCGCGCGTGTAGAAGAAACAACCCCCGCCTCTAGGTCAACACTCGAACCACAGGCCGCAAGTCAAACGAAATAAAATCAAGATGACCCAGCCTATCATAACGACAACAAGAAGCAATGCCCCCGAGCAGGAGGCGGGCAACAAATGGCTATAGGCAGAGACAGACACCAGGGGTTAGGCACAGTACTTGTCACAGAAACAAAAGAATCCGTCAGTAGAGTCGCAGTAGTGGAACTGTGCCTTTAAACAGCCCGAGATTACTGATACGGCTCAAAAGGTGTCGCAAGAGTGGAACTGTGCCTTTAAACAGCCCGAGACTCTTGATACGACACCGGATTCCTTCCACCGGATTACGCACAGGCATACATGCTAAGCTGCAAAAGGAGTCTATATCCCGCCCAAACACAGACCGACTACGCAACAAAACCAGGTACTACGAGATCAGGGACGACACGACCTCTACGGGAGACACAAGTCAGGAGGACTCAATCGACCCATCTCCAAGGGAACCCGAAGACTTCGATCAAGACCGATTGTTCTAATACAATAATAACAGACAAGGATCTTATCCTATGGTACATCCAATAACTTTAATTTAGGCCAAAAATCATTACGATCTAGGCATCGTCACAAACGCTCATTTACAATTCTAATATTGCCACTTATGCATCCTTACTAACAATGCCATTATACAATTACTCAACATCACAATTCAACCCCTAATTACATTTCAATTAATAATATTACTATTGCAGCTAACAACATATTACCATTACAGTTCTACCGACATTAATATTTAAATAGTGATATTACTAATGCATCTAAACTAATACTTATCACTGCCATTCTATGGGCTCAATCCTTCATTTAATCATATTACTATTACATTAAATGGTACTCCTCATTGCATTTCCACCGACATTAATATTCAAATTTTTATGTCATCATTGCCATATAACTAATGCTCATCATTGCTGTTCTATCCACATAAAAATTTCAATTAATACTATTACTATGACATTTAACTAATACTTCTCCTGCAATTTAACAACATTAACCGTCAGCTTATATTATCACCATTGCATTTAATCCCTCACTCCACATTTCTATTGCTCTAAACTCAACATACCAGTAATTATATGAATATCGCAAATAATTCAACATTATCTTTGAATTTAGCTAGTGTTACCTTAGCAACTAAGCAACATGAATAATGCAGTGAATCACTTATCCTTAGCACGTAACTTAACAACATTATCCCTGGATTATAACCCTGTACCAAGGTTGCACATTATCCCAAGATTTCCATACCTCCCCATAATCCAACCAATAAAATCATTGCAGCACCGTTCATCAACATTAACGTTTCTGTTTAAGCCCATAAAAACATGGCGAACTGAACATTCATTTAACAATCATTGACATTCCATTAGTATTATTACGATGGCAATGACACCATTAATTATCATGG
>JASDQU010949813.1:3525-17833 GCA_032191745.1 Picea mariana | reverse complement strand
CTATTAGATGATATGCTAGGGGTTTTATGCATGCATTTGATAAAATTAATGATGAAATATGATTGACATTGCTATGATCCTGAGGACTAATGAGCCCATGGAGGGCGAAGTTTTTGATGTGCAGGGCCATGCCCGAGGGATGGGTACCAAGTGGACCAGTACACATGGGGAGATGATTAGTTCGGACCTTCATGGGGCTGAAGAGCCTATCAGATGGTTGTTGGGACCTCATCAGGGGCAGAGACAGGACAGTGATTGGTCGAGCCTTTGCACGAGAGAAGAAGAAGGACATTTTCATCCAAGACACTTTGGTTGAGCCCAACCCTTGGGGGTTGACCCACTGCAGGTGGAACGTCTCCCTCTGTTGACCCAGGACGTCCTCTAGAGGCCCTTGACGTCACCTCCAGCGCATGGCACTTTGACAGGGTAGTTTGGCACGTGTGGCAGAGTTTGGAGGCCCAGAGAGGGCCAACGTTTGTCTTCTAGTGCTGTGATTTGCCCTAAAAATGGCCAACGTCTCCCTCAAAGGGGCTAGACGTCTTGCTCATTGCTCATTTAGGGTTTTCTTTTAGCAGTTTAATGTAAAACAGTATGATTTTTAGTTATTAGCCTTGTCGACTATTTTAATGACCTAATTTTTAATTAAAGGTCATTGGATGATATAAATTGAGGATGTTTTCCCTCATTTTGACATAACAGAATTCACTCACACTTGTGAGGTCTGATTTTTGTGCCCTTCTTGGGTATATTTGCTTGCTAAGTGAGGCGCACTTGCTATTGGAAGGATATTTTTGGCATTTTATGGCATTTCTCTCAAGGAAGGTTTACAACTAGGGTTTGCTTATGCTTCTCTTCATGATATGTAAGTAAATTTTCTTGCAAAACTTCTTAATTGAATGGTTGTAGGTGTAATTTCTTGCATTTTCTTATTATATTGCTGATTTAAAACCCTAGGTAACAAGCACACAAGTAGGTCATTGTTACGTGTCCCCTTAGAGAGAGATTTTTTCAACCATTGAAGAAGAAGTATTGAGCCTAGCCTTTGCTACACTCATCTTGCTTCTTCCCTTAAGCTAGTGTTGAATTTTGTAGGTTGAAAGAGGGTGACGTCCTAGGCCTAGGTTATCTACACCTAGGGCCTTCATCTTCTAGGGTTTGAAAGCCTTGTCCTTGCAACACTTTCTCCCTTAGACTTATTGTTTATGCTAGCCGTTTTGCCAAGTTGACCTAGAGAAGGAGGAAAGAGCACGAGGCCTTGCTTAAGCAATACCGGAGTGAGCCTCTTTCCCCTAGGGTTTTGATTCTAGGGCCCTGCCTTTGCAGCACCTTGGAACCCTTCCTTCTAGTCTCTAAGTCATCATCCTTTCAAAACCTTGTGCCCCTTTCTTACTTGACTCCATATACCCTAAGGCACTAATATTTGACCTCCAACGTTGAATTCTTAGTGTACAAAACATTTCTCAAAACCTTAATTTTGAAACCCTAACTAACAAACTAACTTAATTAGGTCTGACGTCATAGTTGGTTATTTCATCTTGACGCAACAAAAGTTGAATATAAGCAATTAAGTGATGATTTCAAGCATTTATTGAGCAAATTGTTGATTGGATACACTGTAGGCTTAGTCATCTTGATAGATATTGATGAATTGATTCTCTTTCATGGTTAATTGACAAAACGTTGACTTCATCTTGTATCTATTACTTTACATTGCTTATAGGATAATAGCAGATAGTCATTGAAGTACTAACCCTTTGAGCTATAGCTTGCATATATATATATTGTATTGTTGTTGTTTTGTTCCAGGCAGGGGTTTTCAATAGGGCATACACTTCATTTATTGGCTGATTAGTCGGACTGTCTGACTCTGGTGGTAACCTGTGAGGAGGGAATTCTAAAATTTGACTTAATACCTTCTGCCTCTTCAAACCCCAGGTTGTCGGGGACATCTCCCCTGGGCTAACCTCCCTAAACAGAAAGAACCTCCCCATTGAGGTGACATTGGGTGGGGAAGGTTCTTGTTACGCCAGTTTGATCTCTATCCTTTAGCCTTTGACCTAAACTACAAACTGTGCGATAACAGGACCCATAATAATAAATAATTAAATAATTATCACCTTCCAAGGTAGAGCGTTTGTGGACTATGCATTTCCTTTTTAGTGCCCCTTATTGACTTCAACCTGGAAGGTCTTCATAAAAACATGTTAACCAAGGTAGAGCGTTTGTTAACTATGCAATTCCTTTTTAGTTCCCCTTATTGTCTTCAACTTGGTGACACATGCAAAGTAAATGACTAAAATAATAAAGGGCTTGGAAAAAATATGCTTCAAAAACAAAAAGAGGAAAAGGATGTCGCTAGCCCTCAACAAAGGCACCCATAAATGGGAAACTATGAGCCCTTGTATGTCATGAAACCCCTTACCTAGAAGTCTAGCCCCATCCACTTCACATTCATTACATGACCTAGAGAGGGTTCTCCTTGGAAACATCCCATACTTGAGGATTGTTTCACCCAATAGAGCATTATGACACCCCTCCCATATCTAAATTTGACAAATTGCATAAGGTCTTTGAGCATTGGTTTATTTTTATGGGGGGGATTTGATGCACATGTTCTTGTGGTTCTTTTATTAGATACGGATTACTTGGCATGGCATTGTGACTTGTGGACCCTTGGAGGGTGTACTTGCTTGTCTTTGCAGGTCCTTGACAGGGGAAAGCTTGATCGTGGAGGCACAAGGTCACTTGGACCTTCACTTGGGGTAGGAAGCCCACATGTTGGATGATATGCCCCCTCTCCTTTGGACAACTTGAACGAGGAGTGTTGCCTTTGGAGGCACTCGATTACCCCTTGGAGGCGACTTGTTAGCCCTCCAACGTTTGCCTTTGGAGGCCTTATCTCTTTCTTCGGGGGCATGACGTCACACTTGGAGGGCTAGAGTTTGATGGTGATGGATGATTTGGCATGATTGGATGGAGGAAGACTCTTGCACCTTGAAGATATGGCCTTTGGAGGCCCAACGTCTCCCTCAAGAAGCTCAACGATTTGCTCCTCATGCCAAAACGTCACCCCTAGAGGGCATGACATCATCTTTTAGGGCCTTATTATTTTGTAAAATCAAATTATCATTTGTAAAGGGGCAAATTAGGAGGTTGGCCTCCCTAATTTGTGTTTTACCCAAAGTTAAGTGGACAAATCATTTTTACAAGGTCATGTATAAAAGGAGACCTTGTCACTTTCATTTGGACATAACACACTTGAGAATTACATAAGTTTTGGGCTGAAATTTTCGCCCTACTTGGGTAATTCACACACACTCTCTCTCTTATGTTATTTTGAATGCAAGTTACTTGTCTTTTGGAAGGAAGTGGTGCACTATCTCTCTTGGATGCTTTCTCATGCTTTATGGTAGGAAATTCTTGGTAAAGAGGGTTTAATCTTGCTATCTCTTGGAATTGGTAAGGAATTTCTACATATTGTTAGTGTTTCTTATTATGTCATGGTTATTATTGTCTAAACCCTTGGAGGAGTATAAAGGCATACACCCTCCACTAAGGTCCATTATTTGTCTTGGAGAAGCTACTTAACAAGGTTGCTAGGAAGAGTAAAAATGATGACACCCTCATAGATTTACCTTGCTAGTTTTGTTTGCCCTAGGGAGTAAAAAGGATGGCACCTCTAAGGAGGTCACACAACTAGCTTTGCAACAAGAGACCCCATCACCCAAATGGTAAAGGCACTAATCTAATTTGCATTGGAGAAATACAATCAGTTGCATTGGAATACGTGAAAATTAGAGATTTTGCAATTGTTCAAGTTGGAACTAATTTTGCATTTAAGGCGTCTTTGTGCCCTAAGGGTGTCTAGCTTAGCCTAGTATTTATTGTTGATGTTATAACTAAAGCTACAACCATTAGGGTTGCAACAAACTCATCTTCTTTCATCTATTACCCACTTATCTATCGCTGAAATTTGCTTGTGAACCTAGATTACTGCTACATTGATTATTAGCTACCATTTGCACAGTTTACTTGTCAATTTTTGTGGTTAGATTTAGCTGCTATAGCATTCGTTTCCTACAGCGACTTAGCTGTTATAATACTCGCAGATAACACTTAATAAGTAGCCCTAAAAACCATATAAAGTCTCGCTCTTTTCAATGGAAGTCTAACTAGTTATTGCTAGCTTAGTTTCCATCATCTTACACTTGATTTTAGTGGTTCAATTTGCAACTATTGGTAATTGTTTCTTGCTCATTTATAAACTTATCTACTGCTGCAATTTGGGACAGCAAGGTTTTTTGTTGAATCCCCATTGGTTAAAGGCTCGTTTGATCGTCATTTGTCTTGTTCCAGGCAGGGCTAACACTATTTTGCAGGTACACAACTTTTGGCAATCATTTACCCTTCTACAAGACTCCTCATCAAGCCACCATCCATCTCCAAACTTGACCTATAGGGGTTTCACTTATCATTACTCCACTTTTCGTCTCAATCCCCCAAGGGTCACCAAGATTCCCCCCTTCTAATGACTTGTCATCACTAAAGTGAGGGGAGTGTCTATCTAAGGTGGTAGTGGGTAGGTACTCCCATAATTGTCACACTTCCGTGGATTGAGTTGGGCTTTGCCCAATCTATAGATTGTGCGATAAGGAACCACTAACTTACCAAAAATGGGAAAACCATCAGTTGCTTCAGGCCTTGAGCGAGGGAAGGGTCTATGAACCCTTGAGTGCACAAACCAGAGGCCTATCTGCGTAGGGTTTCCACAGAACCCCCATTCCGTTCTTTCCTATTCTCCCCTGAACTTACTATGTCATGAGGAAATGATATATCATACACATTTATAGTTATATGTATATATAAATGAGTATTTTAAAATTCTTAGCTATTTCTTAAATTTATTTATATATTTATATATTTTAATATAAAACTTCTATAAAGTCATGCAACATATATACTGTATTAAGTATGGGAAATCAAAACAAAAAACAACTTGAAATGATCCAAGAGTGTCAAAAATGAGGAAACACTAAGAAATAGATTTAGAAGCAGGAACAAGTCAATTCAAGTATATCTATCTAGATGGTAATACTCGTAATTTATCAAATTAATGAACTCTTTCAGACTACACCATATAACTCCAAATCTATCAAATCCATAACCTCTTCCACACTAGACCATATAACTCCAAATCAACCCTCATAAAATGCAAAAATAATCCCCGAAAGAGTTCTGCAGTAAGGACGATGCAAACATAAAACCTTTAACAACAACTTTTTAACACACTTTATAATGGATAAAACAGTGTTTTGGAATATGTAAAATCAGCGATATGTAACATCAAACAACATTTAGAACACAACTAAATAAACCATCAAGCCTGTCACTTCTGCTATTCAAAATCAAAATCAAAATCAGACTTTTGTAACTTAAAGACTTTATAACTCAAAACCAATACTATGAAAAATCAGATTTATGCAATACAAACTCAGACTTCTACAGTCACTGTTGGGCAAAAGTATAACATCTTTAATAGTTTATTAAAACAAAATAACAAGCTTCGAATAAGAATAAAGATACAAATACAATTCGGTATCGAAGAAATACAACTCATAAATAAAAAAAATATGTATTTTAAAAGTTTAAATTATTTTAAATATATAATAGCAATTTGATCCTCCGAGCTATCATTAGCCATTCCACTCTTATCTTAATGAAGAGTTGAACTAAAAAGTACAACGTGGCAGCGTGCTCACAAATTACAATTGGCATTGTGTTTTTTAAATCCACTAACCTAAAATCGGGATGTATGTTAGATAGAAGTTAGGACTTGAAGTTATAAGCACCTGAATTGTTTTGTTTGGGGTCTGGACGAGGTAAAATGCTAAAATGAAGTGGAAAATGAGAGCCCAGAATTGCTGCTTGTAATGTCACAATTCTCAGCCAGAAACTAAACCAACGCAGCGCAGAAACAATGCAGCAGGCAGCCCATAAACACGTTAAGGTCAATAGAAGATAATTCAGTTCCTTGAAATGGCCATTGAGACCATATTTATAGGTTTTTTAAATGATTTTTTTGAGTTCTATTAAAAGTTTTTGAAGCACTAGTTTGAATTTACTGGTCAACCGAGCCATAGGCGATCGTATTCTCCGATACCAATACAAATGCGGTACGGTCAACACTATGTTGACAGTACAGTGTCCATACTATGCCAAATATTTGCCGAATTTCGAACTCCCTCGGTACCGAAGGGGTCAATACCGCAGAATCTTGCTACTATGGTTTAACACAAATCTTTTTGTTCTGAAATTTAAAAAAAGGAAGAAATTTTTCGAAAAACAGCCTGCAATTTCTGGCAGTGTTTCAAAAAGGTTGTAAAACTGCCCAAAACAACACGTTTTTGGAAGAGTTTCCCGTGTTCCAAAGCCATAAACGATTTTCGGGATTCATGGGTACTACCAAAACCCAGAAATTTGAGAAGAATAACAATAATGTAGTGCAGAAAAAATGGAAAATACTCGGAAAACATTAGGAGGAAAGTTGTTATGGAAATGAACTGTCTGCTAGGAAAGCAGGTGTATGTAAACAAGCACAACCCATTCCCATATAAAGCATACGTACCTAAATACTCAGAACATAAAACTCAATTTCTCACAGCATAAAGAGAACACAGTCGCTAACTAAGACATCTTGGTTCTAATACCAACTAATGTAAACAAGGTAAGAAGAGAAAACCGTTTAACTGCAAATGCGAAGCAAAACTTGTTCATGAAGTATGGTACATATGTCTTATAAGGCTCCAGCTAGTCAACACAAGCATGTATGCACAGAGAAAGAGTCATCGCTGACAATACTGTCACTTTGGGTGGCTTCATTAAGTGAGAATTAAGAAACCTAATCTCTGAGTTTGTCATAAGTCCAATTCATTTAAGTCAGATTTGAAACAGGACTAACTCGATCTACTTTCTAAATGTGAATTAAGAACACCTAATTATATCTACTCCTTGCCAAGTAGCTAGTTGAATGTAGCAGCATGAAATTCTCAGAGAAAAGGGATAGATACAAAATCATTTCACTGTTCATAGTACATACAACCAAAACTTTCCAGTATGGTTTGGGAACACTGCCATTTTGCCCATATTGATCACCAAGGTTTTCCATGTCAGAATATTTATGGACGGTCATCTGAATCCAACATCAATAACTACTGTCTTTACAATCTTGATCAGAAAAGTTTTCTATGTGTCAGGACTCAGAATATCAATGGCTAACGATCATCTGAATCCAGCATAGTTCATATTGGATGGCCCACAAATTCACTTTACGATTGATAGTAAAAGTTACGATAGGAAAAATGCAAGTTTCTAGACCATCTTCTAAATGATTAGAAAGCATTCAAAGTACAAAATACATATCAAAAAGGAATTTGCATTCTTGCATGTTGCCTTATCCAATGCAATTGGCTCGAAAACTAATCATAGCAGATATTCACCATTCTCAAATAAGCATTTTTGAAAAGTAGATGCTCTAATTCTTCATACTTTTACAATAGTAGCAAATATTTTCATATTCCAACTCATTGATATCTAATAATATTTGGAAATGCTATAATTTAGTATACGTTGACAGCAAACACTCTAATTGGTCATCTACAAAGTAGAATATATATATATATATATATATATATACAGGAAATCATGAACCTAACTTGGTTCAGCCAGAGCCCCAAAAACATCAAAATGCTGCTCAAAGGAATTAGATTGCATATATCTGGTATTCAGAATAATAGATGTCTGAATCCGATAAGTCTGCCATGACTGACCACGAGTAAGACCTACTCCGGGATGATCTTCTGATCTTCCTGGAACGACTTCTCAATCTTCCGATTCGATGTCTAACTGCAAAGTAGCACATGGTACCTAACGTCCCCAAAATTATTGATCCGCCAATTATAGTTACGGTAATTGCAATCCACAGATCATGGTGACTAACAACAATGAAGGACAGTGCAATAAAAGCCACTGAAGTGCACAGACAAGCCATCCACATGAGTTTGTTAAATACAGAAACCACTCTACTTTGAGCCTTTCTTTCCCACGCAACTAGTGATACCTGAACAACCACCACTGCAAGAGATATGAACAGTCCAAGTGCGTCAAAAATGAAAAATATTTGGAATGCCACCTTCTTAGCTATCAAAGCTTGTCCTAAAGATAGCGTTGAACTTTGCTGTGGCAGACCTACATAGCTACCAGGCACACTGTAAATAGCTGCAAAAGCTATTGTTGCGATGAGAACTGCAACAACAGTCACAGAGTTGACTGTATTGCTGATTCCCTCTGTCCTAAAATTATCTATTTCATTTACAATTCCAGTAACTCGTGTCTGTGTTTTTTCAATCTGCACGAGTTGTGTGTGCAGATCATGCTTTATGTCACTAACAGTTTGTTTTAGCTCTCTTCCTTCTTTAGGTTGGCTTATATGCCTGCCATTCTCAGCTCCAGCTTCTTTCAATGCACTCTTGATTTTTGATGCAGCTTCCATAAAATGTGATTTTTCTGCCACATCAAGTGCTGTTTCTTTTAACTTGTTCAGAGCATTCAGATTGATACCATTGTACTCCAGTAACTCTCTCACTATCTGCACAAAGAAAGAACAGCTTAGTACGAGAAACCCATGAACAGGAAAAATTACTTCAACCTAATGGATAATGCATGCCATTAAAAAGCAAGCTAGAAAAAATTTTGTGGTTTCATTTATGAAATGATTCCTGTGTCCACATCTCAGTGGGACTTTGTGTAACAATATTCTTACAATGAGGTTATACTAGCATAGACCCATCTTAACCCTGGATCTACTAAGCACCAAGAGAGATCCAAACTCAAGGTGCAAATCTCTGGGCAGTAAATAGTTAGCCTCTTTTTAGCATTACAGACACACATGAAGACAGACAGCAAAACATATATGTGAAGACAGACACACATACACGAAGCAATGAAGATATCTTCCCCCCCACACCCCCGACCAACAGCCCTGGTATGTAGAGTGCCTCGCTTCTCTAGGTGTAACTGCAAGAAATGCAAAGGTGGTAATAAAACAGAGTAACATCCAACAGTATAATGAAATGTGCCTAACGAACCTTCATCTGCAAATAAACACATCCGCTGTAGTATGTCTGTCTGTATGTGTGCGTGTATTATTGCAATGAGGCTATGTTATGCAAAGGTGGTAGAATCGAATTGTATAATGACATGTGCAAAAGAAAGCTTCATATGCAAATAAATCCATCCCCTCACTTGGGATTTCTAGTATAAATCATGACGGATGATTTACCAATTTCCCCTAGACAAGCCCTCCACACGCACACACATGAAGTTGTTGTTGTAGGTTGACCAAGGACAATTTGTAATAGTGGTATTAGAGAAAGTACAAATTTTCCATCCCACCCGCCCAATTAATAATGGTAGAAAATATTTACTCCACAATTTTGTCAATTCTAAAGAACAAAATTAATTATAAATCTTTAACCAAGAAATACACCCACTATTCAAAGTGATGGAACTACAATCATCAACAATGACTCCAATAAAAAACTTGTTATTGAGTGAGGATAGTAAGCAGCTTAGTTATGAAATCTTTGTTTGTTATTTTGGTTTACTAGAGCTCTCGTTTGTGGGGGTGATCTGAAAAGGATCAGGTTTAAGGTGGCCAATGGACCAAAGACCAAAGAACCACTCATCGACCGACGACAAGGCTGAAGCTCTAATGTTCCCAGCCCCAAGCTGGCCACATCACACAAAATCCTGTCTTCTAATACAGCTGCATTTTCAATTTTGGTTCGGATGTCACACTATACTGTAATCTCCTTGCCAACAAACTCAAGGAATGGCTCTGATACCAGAATGTAACGACCCCCGTTACCAGCATACTCAAATATCCATACTCTGATACTACGATGTCACATCTTTAGCCACGCAGGCTGGCCACGTGACACCAGTTCTGTTCTTTTCATCCTACTAACTTAGAATGTCCTGCATATGAGCACACATGCAGTTCTACAACGTATATAAACCATGCATAAATATATAAACAGTTACAAGTTACAACAACGGATTAAATATATTACACACAGTAGTCAGCATGTAATTACACATAAGAGACACTTACCTTTTATGAAAAACACCAACTGCGTGCAGACCTCAGACGTTCCTCCCAACTATAGACTCTCTTGCTCATAAACTCTCAATAGCAGGTCACCCTGGAGCTAAGACTAGAACCCCACCAGGGAAGGCTTCCTAGGCCAGACTAAGGTGCCAACTACTGCAACTAGCCTACAGACTCTCATTTCCCACATGCATGTCCCACCCCAGGAAGTGTGCCCCTTCTCTGCTCAACAGTGCTTCGGCTACCCCACTTCCTTCCCGGGGCTTCAGCGACAAGCCGGACATAAAGTCTTAGAGCCTTGCAGCTATTGCCCAGCACACCAACAAACAATCTTCAGCAGTTCTCTCACAAGAGGGAGACTGCCACGGGCCTGACAACCCACTTCTTCAGAGTGCACGAGTCTGACAACCCGCCTCCTCTCAATACAAAATCTTGATACTCTTGTTATCAATCGCTCCCCCAAGATTTTCCGTTCTGGTGCCAAAATAGTGTGACAGCCTACGGATGGTAAGAGTCTAAGGCTCCCATCCTTTCCCAACAATGGTGAGATCCCCCCAATTGGACACTTCTCTTCATGAAGCTTCATGAGCTCCACTTGTATACACTTCCCCGCTCTTGGAATCTTAGATTAATATATCTCAAGATTTGGGCCATAGGGAATATTAAAATAATATTTCCCTAACTTAAGCCCCCTTTCCCTCTAGTGGAGTTCTTAGCCCCCCCATACTCTTTCGTCTGATTGGTCTGCATTACAATATCTTGAAATATGCATAATACACATTACAATATCTTGAAATCATATAGGCACTTTGGCCACCAAACATACATACAATGACACTTAGTCCCAAAATATCTTGGCTCACCAGCCTACGTGTACAATTACATCTTGGGGTTCAACCTAGGGGTTTACATTCCCCTCGCCCTTATTTATGCATTGTCCTTAGTGCATTATATAGATATGTACAATCAACTTCAAAAGTCTTCAAAAAGATGCGGGTACTCTGCCCGCATGGCATCTTCATAATCCCACATTACATCTTCAGGACTGTAACAGGTCCACTGGACCTTTACTAGCCCGATGGCTTGATTCCGAAGTTGCTTGACCTTCCGATCCAATATCCACACAAGTTGTACTCGGAAGTCTCCTTCTTGCCCCACCTGAATCACATTCCAATCAATTATATGATTAGCATCATGTACATATTTTTTTAAGCAAAGACACATGGAACACATTATGAATGCACATGGATGAAGGTAATGCAAGCATGTATGCAACATGACCAATCCTCTCCAGGATTTCAAAGGGTCCACAGTATCTAGCTGCAAGCTTTGAACAACTCCCCAATTTCAAAGAGCTTCTCTTGGCCTTTACTTTCATAAATACATGGTCACCCACTTTAAACTCTTTGTCAGTTCTTTCTTATCTGCATAGCTCTTCTGCCTGTCTTGGGAAGTCTTTAAATTCTGCTTTATCTTCACCATCTGATCTTCCATTTCTTTGAGTAATTTTGGCCCAACCACTGCTTTGTCTACCGGGTTATCCCAACTTATAGGGGTATTGCACTTTCTGCCATATAATGCCTCAAATGGGCTTATCTTCAAAGATGTTTGATACTCATTATTATATGCAAACTCAACTAAGTGTAAATAGTCTTTCCATTTTGATGGTTTATCCATCACATACATCCTCAACATGTCTTCAATCACTTGATTTACCCTCTCTGTTTTCCCATCTGACTCTAGATGATATGTTCTGCTAAAGTTCAAATTTGTCCCAAATCCTTTGAATAATCCCTTCCAAAAATTTGATGTAAATTTGGGATCTCTGTCAGAGACAATTGCCTTAGGCACACCATGTAGCCTAGCAATTTCTCTCATATAAATATCAACGATGTTAGCTTCCTTGTGAGTTAACTTCACTGGAACAAAATGGGCAGCTTTAATGAGCTTATCCACCACCACCATGATGGAATCATGTTGCTAGGTAGTTCTTGGCAGCTCAGTGATGAAATCCATTGTTACAACTTCCCATTTCCATTCAGGAATGGGCAATGGTTGTAGCAAACCAGTTGGATGTTTGTGCTCAGCCTTGACCTTTGACATTGCAAACATCTGGCTATATAATCAACCACCTCTTTCTTCATATCTGGCCAATAATATTGTTTCTTGACAACTGCAATTCTCTTCTGGTAGCCTAGGTGCCTAGCATAAGGCACATTATGCATTTCTTTTAACACCAGATTTTTCAACTTCGGGAAATTTGGTACTTAAACTTTGCCCTTGTACATGAGGATTCCATTCTCTCTTAGCTCATAATCCTCAATCTTATGCTGCAAGATACCTTGCTATAATTTTGTCTTTATTTCCACAGTGTTGGTCTGATTTTGCAGCCTCAAAAATTATGTCTTTTAAATCAAATTATACATATTAATGGTTGTAGCGTGCATCTCATGCACTCTCCTGTTGAGTGCATCAGCCACCTTGTTCTCTTTACCTTTGATATGCTTTATATCAAAGTCATATTCATTGAGGAATTCCAACCACTGACTTTTCCTGGCATTTAAAGTTAGTTGTCCAAACAAATATTTCAAACCACTATGGTTTGTCCTCAACTCAAATCTTTTCCCCATGAGATAGTGTCTCCACACCTTCAAGGCATGCACTATGGCCGCCAATTCCAAATCATGAGTAGCATAGTGTCTCTCATGCTCTTTTAACTTCCTTGATTCGTAGCATACCACATGTCCATTATGACTAAGGACTCCACCAAGCCCTTCTTTGCATGCATCAGTGCACACAACAAAATCTTCATTAGGATCAACAATTCTCAAAATTGGTGCACTTGTCAACAAACTCTTCAAGTGTTGGAAACTTCTTTCACAATCAGAAGTCCACTCAAATCTCACACCCTTCTTTTGCAAAGATGTCATTGGGTGTGCAATCCTTGAGAATCCTTCAATAAATCTTCTATAGTACCCCGCAAATCCCATGAAGGACCTCACCTCTGAGACATTCTTTGGTATTGGCCATCCCTAATGGCTCATATCTTCTCTGAATCCATTGCTATCCCTTTCGCTGAAATGATATGGCCCAAGTAATGTATCTACCTCTGGTAAAATGAGCACTTGTTTAATTTTGCATACAACTGATGCTCCCTCAATAGTTGTAGCATCATTCTCAAGTGTTGTTCATGCTCTTCTTCGGATTTTGAGTAGATAAGAATGTCATACAAAAAGACAATGACAAACTTATCCAGGTAATTTCTGAAAACACCATTCATCAAACACATAAAGACGGTGCATTAGACAACCCAAATGACACCACTGTAAACTCATAATAGCCACATCTTGTTATGAAAGCAGTCTTGTCGATATCTTCTTTTTTGATTCTCACTTGATGATAGCATGATCTGAGGTCAATCTTGGAAAATATCTTTGCATCCTTCAGTTGATCAAAAATATCATCTATCCTTGGCAAAGGATACTTGTTCTTCATAGTCACCTTATTTAGCTGCCTGAAGTCAATGCAAAGCCTCAATGTTCCATCCTTCTTTTTCACAAATAATACTGGGGCACCCCAAGGCGAGACACTTGGGCATATATACCCCTTCTCCAAAATCTCTTCAAGCTGCATTTGCAATTCCTTCAACTCTGGTGTACTCATCCTCGAGTCTTGGACACCAGTGCAGCTCCAGGCATCAGATTGATAGAGAAATCAATATCTCTCTTGGGTGGCAACCCCGATATCTCTTTAAATACATCCTTGTTATCCCCGATATCTAGGGATAACTAGGAGATCATGTCTCGAGGCCCACATGATCCCAGACATGGAGTACGAGAGCGGATCGACTTGAGCATGGCCCTTGAGGGCCCATCTTTCTTCTTCTCAGCCAGACTTGTCCTGTCATCAGTACCAGCCTCCATCACTATCGGCCTGGGCTTGCATCAGAGAAGGCTCTTGCTCCATGAGGTAATTGGTCCGAGGTATCATGGTATGTGTCATATTTGATCATTATAACCTTCTTATGTATGCATTAGGTTCCTTTCATTTCAGATGACTGCTTGGATCTTACACTAATCCACTTGACCACTGTTGGGGTTATTGATTGGGTAACTTAGCGAGTTGGTATTCATGGGTTTT
>JASDQU010949812.1:40012-53043 GCA_032191745.1 Picea mariana | reverse complement strand
AGATATTGTCCACATAGACACTACACCTCAGATGGTTTCTCTAGTTAGAACTACATACCTATATAGGTAGATGTACAACCATTCTTTCTTAAACAACAACACCAAAGCCTTAGCATTCTATTGCTATGTCTACTCAGCTAGATATTGTCCACAATAAAACTACACCTCAGGTGGATTCTCTAGTTCTCCATCCTTCAATGTAACTCAAACATGGCTATATAAATTCTCTTCATATGTATACTTCACCAGCATGGATGCACACCACCACCAGTGCTTATTTGTACCATAAAACACATTCCATATTCATTGTGCACATTAATCGTTGGAATTTTCTTGTTTACACTCTAGGAGCATCACATTAGATCATGGACACGACATCTTCAATGGATACTGATCACCTCGGCCCTACAACAAGTTCTTCACATTAGCACACAAATAATTATCAGTCCTAGATCACCACAAGCTCACACTAGGACATCCTTACTATATTCAAATCCCATGCATTCTATTTTTCCACCAAGTCTATCACGTCCTTGAAAATGCACAGTTGCAAGAGATTGCAACAAAGAACACTCATCCTTGTAGGATCATATCAATAGTTCATGCCATACCACCCTTTAATCTTTCCACCAAGTCTATCACCTAGAGTAGTGTGATCACCCTTCGTTTCAAAACATTGTGATCACACTAATTTGATTTGGTGTGAACTACCCTTCGAGTTAAACATTTCCATTTCTCTTCATTTATATGGTATCATGTACCTTCATTTGAATGGGGTGAGTTACTTTTACTTGAATAGGTGTAAGTGTCTTTGTTTAAACAAGTGCTCCATTGTTTTGATCTACCATTCTTTCAAAGTGTTACAACTCTTTTTGTGGGAACAACTTTGATTTCTTCCATTCATATGAGTGTGAGTAACCTTCATTTTTTTGGTAAGGGAATGACTCCCAACATCCAGATTCTCACTATGGTATACCATATTACAATGTAATATGGTATACCATATCTCATGTAGTTTTTTTTTTTTTTAAACTTAAAGTAAGTGTGGCAATATCAACGATAGTTCATCGCAAGGCAAATTTTTTTTTTTGAACAAGCGTGGCAATAGCAACGAAAGTTCATCGCACTTTGCCATGGTTTTGCGTCGCACATATAGCATTTGCATCGTAATTTTTGTCTCTACATCGATTTTGGTCGCTATTGCCATGATTTTGCGTCACAAATTTTCACGTTTTTTTTTACCTTAGCACGGTTTTTCGTCCCTATTGCGATGAAGTTTCGTCGCTATTGCCACAATTTATAAGGTAAACCTATATTGATGGTGATGACACATGGAAGGATAATTTCATCGTTGTTTCCACGAACACCTGGTTCATGGATATAGCGACGAAAAATAGTATTTGCTTTCATGGAAATTGCGACGGATAAGTGTGGCAATAGCAATGAAAAACCATGGCAAATTTGGTCATATGTAATAGTGTTATTATTGTGCATAGAAGATTGAGCATTTCTTTTACAGTTTAGCATGAATATTCATGACTGCATGGGTTTATTTTGTGCTTATTTATTAATTAATTGATATCATAGTTTGAAATCAATCTAAGATGATGAATTTTGAAGTACCCGAGTAATGGGTACATTCCATATCGATATCAGAGAAATAACAAGAGATAGTTTGTTTTTGGGGGGTTTGTTGTTCTAGGTTTATTACAATACAGATTTGATGAAGTAAATGCACCAGTGAGATGTATGCATATATCCACTTTCTCTTATTGGAAATAATAAGATCCAAACCCCATACCATGTAAAGTTTGGGTGAAACTTTGAAAATCATGTGGTTGTTTCAGAAAATAGAAATAAAAATAATTTGGGGATTTTAAAATGCCGATAACTTCACTTCCCGGACTCCACTTCGAATGATTTGTTTTTTGAAATTGGGTATTTTTTCGAGAGGAATTCAAATATCCAATTTGTTTCTGCATATTTTGCTCAGAAAGTTTCAAAATTGAATTTTAAGCGTGATGCCCCCATTTTTTCCCTTGAAAAATATTTGATTTGTAAGAGACATCATCTCAAATGTCTGGAACAAGAGGATGTGCAGAAGTATCTGCATGTGGCTCTTGATATKCATGCATGGTGCATGTAGAATTCTTTGCATGTGGCTCCTGGGATGCATGCATGGGAGTCTATGCATGTGGCTCATGAGATGAAGAAGTCTCTTCAAACTGAGAGGCTTGTTCTTTTGGTGGCTTTTATTCTAGCATTGTCTTGTCAATATCATGCATGCATTCTTCACAATATTCCTTTATCCYGAATATGACCCCTAATTTGGTCCATGGTTCATTTGGAGTTGAGAGTGATGAGTCCTCTACATGATACTGTAGTTYAGGAGAAACAAACATGCAAATAACTCTGAGATYCATATCTTGTTTGTTTAGAAAATCATTTTTCTCATCAGCAGAATCAATATCTACTTATGTTTGCATGGTTATTGATATAATCCCCTACATCTAAGAAGAAATAGAATCTTTGGCTTCCACTCAAAATAATTGTGTGGCGTAAGAAGTGCTTAYGGTGGTAATTCCATTCTTTATAACTGTTGCAATCTTCTGATCCTAAAAMTACAAATAAAGTTCCCATGCACTTTCTCCTTTAAACAAAKCTCTAAAACCATGTGCAATTAAGAGAGAAAACAACTAGATAAATTCACACAAAGCTTGTAAAAAGAACCAGAGAGAAAGAAGCAAGAATGAGAGAAAGAATTGAGAATGAATGTACAAATTGTTTTACATGAGTGTGTAATAAATCCATGAAGAAACCCTAATAAAAGGTGAATGCACCATATATAGCTACATGACCAAGAGAATGTGCCTTAGTAGTAATCTAGAGTGATGTAGACAATCACTGATAAAAACCAGAGTTTATCTGCCACTTAGTCTGAGTCAACTATCAAAGAAATCACTAGTTAACTGAGTTCACATGTGTGGAGGAGAGAGGAAGGTATGCATGCATGAGATATGTACTTTCCTTCTCTTAAGAATGAAAAACTAAAATGTTTCTTGAGAGAAAAACAACTGATGCATGCATGAGTTGTCCTCGACTAGTCTATCTGAACTCATAACTTAAGTCAAACTGAAGAGGGAGGCACCCCTATTTCGTAGGAGGTGCCCTATTTTTTAGGAAATATTCTCTGGAGAGAATATTTGATCTATGGATAGCGCCCTCAACCTTAGACTATCAAACTTAGGAAAATTAATCACTAAGTGAGTGTGTAATTACTTCGATAAAATATTCTTCAATACATACATTGTATTATTCACTTTTACAAAATAAATCCTATGAAAAGCCTAAAGAATATAAGAGATAATCCATGCAGTATTTATCAATGCCAAGACATTCCTTGAACAAACTCCCACCAATTTTATTCTTACAACTTGACAATTTTATTCGTATATGTAAGCTTCTTCCTAGTTGGTCATACCCATGAATATATAAATGGAACACATGGGAGGTTATCAACACAATTGAAGAGACAAGATATAATTTCATTACCACATATCATGGACAACTATAGATGGTTCAAGATGAAAGCAACTTCACTCAATAATTGATTGAAGAGATTTATAACTTTAAGGAATTTGTGGGGAAACACTTGTTGGATGGAAGTAACAAGATCACGGGTATTAAATCCCCTCCATACTTCAAATTCAATATGGTTGATGGCATCCCTATAATGCAATATAAGGCAACTATTAGAGATGAGAATTGGTCTCATTACATAGATATACTAAAGAAAGGGGATAATGGTAGGCCAAACTTGCCTAAGGGGTAACCTACATTATCACCATTCAAAAAACCAAAATCTGGAAGACTTGAAGAAATGAATAAAGTCATATATTACTCATTTCATTGTAGCAATGGAATATGTAGGGAAATAATACTGGATTCCAAATATAACGTATTGGGAAAATTTTCTAAAATATTTAGAAGTTACCTTAGTTAATCATGCAATGCCAAGAGGTTATTTTTGGGGAAAAAAAGATAATAATCAGACACTAGAAATTATACTCAACAATGACGTTATTGCAAAAATGATTACTTCAGTCAAAGGGTCCCTACTATTAATGAAATATTTGTGTGTCCTTCTTGTAACAAGCCTACTGTTGATCCATTTTCTTATTAAGGGAAAGGGTCAACCTCGTAGGATATTCTTGTAAAATGCTCAAGATACCCTCTTCATTTTTATAGAGGTGGTACTCCTTTCTCACTCAAATTTATAGATTCACTTATTCAAAACAATAGATTTTATGCATTCATATCCTCAACACCTGAGAGTAGACCAGGAGGTAAAACACTAATAGAATAATAACTTAATTTAAAATATACATAATAGATACATCTATTCCATCAAATCCATTCATAGAATAAGGGGAAAATAATTCAAGGCAAGTCATGTAAGCCATAAAGTAAAATGGAGGTAAAAAAACAGAGGGATTTAAATGATTTTAAACATTTTAGCTCATGAAGATGAATTGCAAACACATACTTGAGATCTCATGCTTTAATAAAAGTAAGAAATCACAAAAGTTATGAGCTCTGTTGGAAATTTGGTTGTCATTGATGTCAACCCTAGAAGAAGTCTAGAAGTCCCATAGGTATGATCAAGAGGCCCCACAATTGGTTGAATAAAAAGAGCATGAAGGACATTAAAAATGCATGTAGAACCTCCATGGATTGTTCTCGTCAAGATGATTCCAATGGTAGGTGGCATGCCATGTGGTTCCTCATGGTTGATGAGATATGCATTCTTGAAGATAACCATGTGTCATGTGAATTGAAATCAAGGAGTTACGGGTCGTCCCTAAAGTCAATTAAAGAAGAAGAGTGTTGCAAAACAAGAAGCGATAGTTCGGCCCCGAATTCAAGAAAAGGAAGTGATTTGAAGGGTATAAATACACATTGAAGAACCTCTCATTATTATCATCCAAGCAAGTAATTTCTAAACACAAGTTTGGTATCGAAGTTGTATGAAGGAGGCCACACTCAGAGCTGTAGGTGCAAGGAAGGTCGGAGTTGTAGGTGCAAGGAGGGTTTATGAAAACCCTATCTTGGTAGTCCCTCGATAGTTAAGTATACAATGTCCCGTGAGGTCCTCGTGGGTGGTCCTAACCTCATCATGTGAGGCCCCTCTAGTTGTGCAATCTTGTCACATGAGGAGTTGTGGTATTGCATATTTTGGTACATGATTTGAGGTATATTCTTGAATATCCTAGCACATGTTTTTATGCAGTTGTTGTACTTATTCTGATGGTTATGGTTTGAAAATTTGATTCTTTTATATACATATTTAAGGGTGGAAGGAAGGGGAAAGGAAAGGGGGTTGTAGCCTCCTTCCAGTTGGAGCCGAATAATATAGGGAGTTGTAGCTTCCTTCAGGTTGGAGCCTATAAAATAGGGGGTTGGAGCCTCCTTCCAGTTGGTGCTGGAAAATCTTGAAAGTTGTAGCTTCCTTTGAATACAATCTTTTATTATATATATAAAAAAAAACATTTTGTGGATCTATTGTACATTGTGTATTTATTCTTCTTCTCTTTATTGTATACTGGATACATTATCAATTGAAAAGTAAAATTGTAAAGGGTGATAAATTGTACTTGATACTGATTCACCCCCCCTTATTAGTATCAACAATTGGTATCATAGCAGGTTACCTTTAGAGAATTATAATCACTAGAAGGAATATCATGAAAAAACATGGAAGGCCACATTCCAAATGGGATTCCACTTTTCTATGGAAACAATTATACATACTAGAGCAACAAAATAGAAACTTACTTGGTATATTTGGGATTGGATATATGGCTCTCATTTGTCAATGGCTATGAATTACCAGAAGATGTTCCAACCAATCCAAATAAAAATAAATTAACGAGCTATGATTCAAAGGCATGAATGCTATCTTAAGTGGATTAACACCAATTGTTTCTAGCAAAGTGATGGGCTGCGACACAGCGAAAGAGGTATCAGATAAACTTAAAAGTATTTATGAAGGTGATATGAAAGTCAAGTAGGTCAAACTTCAATGACACAGAGCACATTTTGAAAATTTTAAAATGGATGAAAAGGAAGATATTGTGACCTATATACTTAGAGTAGATGAAGTCGTCAATGCTATCAGAGGATTAGGAGAAGAAATCAATGAATCCTCGTTTGTACAAAAAGTGTTGATATCACTTCCTTTGAGATATGATGTCGAGGTCTCGACCATTGAATAAAATAAGGATTTGACCAAAATGACAATGGATGAATTACATGGGTCCCTCACAACATATGAAATGAGAACATGTACAAACAATGAACAGTAAAATAGAGAATCATCTTTCAAAGCCATGAACAAAACAAAGAACACAAGGTATAAGAAAGACCAGGCGATGAATCAGATGAATAAGAAGCACACTTCGTAAGTAATCTCAAGAGGGGAACCAAAAAATACAAAGGTAAGTTACCTTTTAAATGTTTCAATTGTAGCAAAATAGGACACTATGCTAAGAGATGTCCTTTTGAAGAAAATAAAATATTTCAAAATAAAAAAAGTCTCTACTCCAAAGAGGATTGCATTTCTTCAGATGAGATTGATGAAGAAGAAATGTATGTAAGGGAAGTTTATTCATAACCCAAGAAACTCAAAATGATGATCACAAAGATTCCAAAAAAGAAGAAATCAATTTTGAAGATGATTCTGATGAAGAAACAAGATTTGACTCTCTCTGGGGAGACAAAGACATTACATAAAGTGAACAAGAAGATGATGATAATCTTTAGAAATTGAAGCATGTTGAACAAGAAAATAGCAAGCTCAGAAACAAAAATAAAGAGTTGAAAAACGAATTGTCAAATTGTGAAGAAGAAAATCATGAGCTTGAAAATACAAATAACAAATTGAAGGAGAAGTTAGAATATTATGAGAAATTAAAAGAAGAATTGGATCACACAAGAAAATATTTAATGTTGACAACAAAAAAATTGAAGAATTTTGAAAAAAGTACCTAAAAGTTGGACGTAATTCTCAGTAGACAGAGATCACCTACTAATATGACAAGACTTGGATATGACAATAGTTTGAAGATAGTAGAAATAGATAAAAAGAATAAGAAATATGAAGAGAAACTATGAAAATTCCTTAAGAAGTGGAATCAACAATCAAGAGGGATTTGAAGAACAACAAGAACATGACACCTCTAGCTGGAACAAAAGACCAAAATTCAGAAGGCGTGAAACACCAAGAAGGTCACATCCTACCAGGTGTGAGAATATTTTTCTTGGTCATTGTTATACTTGCAGAAACTTTGGACACAAAGCAATTCACTGCAAAATCAATGCAAGAAACAACTATATGAGAAATATAAATGATTATGAATATCCAAGGGACAATCATGTAAACAACAGATCTGGAAGTGCTTATGGATTTTTCAACAGAAATTAAAATCCATTTTATCCACTGATGGATCAAAATATTGTATGCTACAAATTAAATAATGTTGGTCACAAAGCACGATATTATAGAGATGTGAAAGAAGATGCTCCTATGTTAGCTACAATATGGAAAAGGAAAGAGAATCCAAACAAGGAAGATTGTCGATTAGCACTGATTGATGAAGATAAAGAAGACGAATGGTACATAGACAATGGGTTATCAACACACATGACTAGGGACCAAAACAAATTCATCAACCTAAAGTAAGGAAAAAGTGGCAGATTTGCATTTGGAAATGACTCCTATGTCAAAATACTTGGAAAAGGTGTAGCAAGCCTTGTAAGTGAAAATGTAAAAGTGGTAAATGTCTTACTGGTTGAATATTTGAAGCATAATATCCTTAGTGTCAGAAAAATATGTGATCGGGGACACAATATTAAGTTTGACTCCCGAAGATGTGAAATAAGAGAAGACGACTCAGGAAGATTGGTTGAAACAACAACAAGAAGACCAAATAATATATACATCCTAAACAAAAAGGAAAGAAATAAAATTGAAATCACACAAAACAATGCCAAGGAAGGAAAGGATAAGAAGATAGAAAAGGAAGAAGAAGTATTATTAAGTGCCATGAGTTCAGGGGGAGCAGTCCCTAAGAAAAGAGTCACCCTTTTCCATTTATGTCAAAGGGGGAGATAAAAATCAAGAGCATGATGACATGGGAACTATGGAGTATGAGTGGTTCCATTAATAACAAAAGGGGGAGATTTCTAAAAATTTGGTTGTTATTGATGTCAACCCTAGAAGAAGTTTAGAAGCCCCAGAGGTATGATCAAGAATCCCTGCAATTGGTTGAAGAAAAAGAGCATGAAGGACATTGAAATTGCATGTATAACCTCCATGGATTTATAGACATCATCAAGACATTTCCAAAGGTAGGTGGCACGCCACGTGGTTCCTCACGGTTGAGGAGACATGCCTTCTTGAAGATAACCATGTTCCATGTGAATTGAAAACAAGAAGTTAGAGGTCGACCCTAAAGTTATTTAAAGAAGAAAAGTGTTGCAAAACAAGAAGTGATAGGTCATCCCTAAAGTCAATAAAAGGAAGTGATTGGAAGGGTATAAATACACATTGAATAACCTCTCATTATTATCATCCAAGAAAGTAGTTTCTAAGCACAATTTTGGTAGTGAAGTTGTACGAAGGAGGCCACACTCAGAGTTGCAGGTGCAAGGAAGGTTGGAGTTGCAGGTGCGAGGAGGGTTTCTAAAAACCCCTATCTGGGAAGTCCCTCATTGGTTGAGTATACAGTGTCCTGTGAGGCCCTCGTGGGTGGTCATATCCTCATCACATGAGGCCCGCTCAGTTGCACAGTCTTGCCATGCGAGGAGATATGGGGTTGCATATTTTGGTACATTATTTGAGGTGTATTTTTGAATATAGCGACATAGGTTTTTATGTAGTTGTTGTACTCAGTTTGATGGTTATGGTTTTTATGCAGTTGATGTATTCATTTTGATGGTTATGGTTTGACAAGTTGATTCTTTTATATACATATTTAAGGGTGGATTGAAGGGGAAAGGAAGGGGGTTGTAGCATCCTTCCGGATGGAGCCAAAGAATATAGAGAGTTGTAGATTCCTTCAGGTTGGAGACTATAAACTAGGGGGGTTGTATCCTCCTTCCAGTTGGTGCTGGAAAATCTTGGAAGTTGTAGCTTCCTTTGAATATAATATTTTATTATATAAGAAAAACATTATGTGGATCTATTGTACATTGTGTATTTCTTCTTTTGCTCTTTATTGTATATTGGATACATTATCGATTGAAAAGTAAAATTGTAAAAGGTGATAAATTGTACTTGATACTAATTCACCCCCCCTCTCAGTATCAATAAGCTCCAAAAATATATCTTTGTGAAAATATTTAAAATAATATTAAAAATTGGTTGTTCAAGTTAAAATAAAATGTGTGCAAAAATAGCACAACATAATATTCGTGATACTTAAACGATAAAATGAAATTCGTTTGTTCTATTGGACTGGGATGGGGCTCCCATGGACCATATATAGTAGCAAAGGTAACTTGGAATAATAAAGAAAACAACCAGGTATCGACTTTATAGGAAAACAATAAACACATAAAGTTGGATGATCACAAATTGAGATTAAAAAAGGAAATTCTTCRAAAAATGTACTCACAAAAATGAAAACATAAATTAATGGATGGATTCCTCTCCCCAATCCCTTGGAAAATCTTCATAAATATAGCTAGAACTTARCCCTTTCCATTGCAACTACTTCTTGGTAGTTATGGAGGATTAGTTATTTCATTCAATGAATTCTTGAGCCAATTTTTGATATGCTCTTTTAACAGTAGAACTGTTGTGTCCTGCTTTACCTGAAGTGAACATATCTCATCCTCTATTGCCTTGAATTTAGAGCTTAATTATGGTATTGATCCAAAGTGATCCCAATTATCATTAACAAATATAATTAACCATCATTTAATTTCCTCTTCTCAGAAGTTAGTGAGATTGTCATACTCACCACTCCATGAAATCTTGAGTATGTTTTACTTAGACTCCATTTGTTACTTGGTTAACAATGTGGATTCTCTAATCAATGGTGGGCCCTCTATTTCTTTAACTATATCAAGTGAGTTTAGAAATGAGTCACTTATTTTTCCCTAAATCTTTTTACAAGTCACAATTAATTCTCACGAGACTTCTATCCTTGTGAACCATCCAAAATTTATTTGTTTCATTCTATTTTTTTAAAGTAAATCTTGTTGCTTCTTTGTAAAATCATTTGTGTCTGAAATTCATGTTACAAATGTACTTAGAGAATTTTAATAAAAATAATCATTGTCTAAATCTTGTTGTAGGAAATATGTAAGAGAATAAATCCTTTGTGACAAATTCCTTAAATTGGTGCCTACTTCCGATGCCTCCAAAATTGTGTTGAGATACCTTTTTATATTCTCTCAGAATGTAGGATGTACAATCTTGTCCCACAAGTCATGAGAAAAGCCAAGAAAAATATCGGTAGGGATCATATAATAGGCATATGTAAATATGAGTTGTGTCAATTGACATTGCAGAAGATGGTTCTAGGAAGTCCCTCAACAAGTTCACTCTGCTACCTTGCGCATCTAGAAAAGAGTAAGCATCTGGAGGCCTGCAAACTTTGTTTGGAGTGGGGATTCACATAATTTTATTGAATACATTTGGATTAAAAAAAACCATATTCCTTCCTTCAACACCAAATTGAATCATCTCATTCTTCTATTCAAATCTACTTGTGCACCAAGAAACTAACTCTTTGAAATCAAAAGCTTCAGGCATGCAACTAGCCTTAGATAGACCCATTTTCCAAATATTATTAGTGAGTTTCATCTCATGAGTGAGCTTAGAATACCATTGATAAGCTATCAACTAGTGAAAATATGTGTTCTCGCAAGCAAGGGAATTGACAGTATCTCCGTAGAAAGGTTCCTTCTTTTTTCGAGTTGTCATCTTTCCCACTCTTTTCAATACTCTTTGATATATGTGAAGGTTATTAATACGAATTACAAAGTTTAACTGATAAGAGGATAAGATCATTAATATTTCTTAATGATACATCATTTCAATATGTGCACTATCCTTCAAAATGCATGCAAACTATTAATATTAATTATACTTCATAAAAAAATGATATTTTGGAAAACACAACGATTAAGCCTCATTTACTTTTGACAACCATATTTTCCTTGTGAATAAAGACATCATAAATGCACCATAAATTACCTCAAGAATGAAAATAATGAAAGGTTTCCTAGCAATAACTACACTAAGTATGGGACATTTAGTGTGGTAGGATGATAGGGACACAAGTCATGCAGAGGAGTGAATCATGTGGAGGTCTTGATGCAGAGAGAAAGCCATGTGTAGAAATGGGTTTGTTTCAAGTTCTCCTCATGAGACATAATTAAGGAATTCAATAAGTATAGGTTATGTTGTAGAGAAGGGGGGAAAGGAATGTGGGAAAACATTATGTAGATAAATGAATCATGCGAAGGGAAGACGTTGCAAAGGAAGGGTAATGTATTGAGTTCTACGCATGAGATAGAATTAAAAAATAAACTAAGTGTTAGCTCATGTGGCACAAGTAAAGTGAATATATATGTGGAATGTGGATAAATAGGCTTGATGAAGACCATGGAGAATGAACTTAATGCAAGTCTTCACCACATAGAAAAAGTCATAAAAATGACTGTGTGTTGGAAGTGTATGATTATCATGTGAAGTAATGCAAAAATATGGAACTTATGTGAGATGTGGGGGATTATGGATTGGGATGAAAAATGAGCTCTTCGATATAGTATAAATTAACATAAAATACAAGGTTGAGACATGAAATTGGATCAACATTTCGTCTCCAATTGCATGATAGGGACCCCTTGTGGGTTGTTAAGAACCCAAAAATCCCTAATCCTTGGATATGGAGTCAAACAAATCTATTTTAAAATAATGGATATGAACAATGAATGTATAGAGTGTTATATGATACATTTGTCATTAAGAACCCATAATATGATCAAATGAAAAAAGTGTTCAAATGTTTCCCATTTATAGATATTTTTAGAAGTTCGATGTCCATGCCTTTTATCAAATATGGATTGAAACTGCAATTTTTCTCAATTTGATAAGGAACAATCCACAATTTTTCAAACTTAGAGTGAAGAGATAGTTTCTCTTTAGCCTTGTTCCATAATAAAAGAAACCGGCCTTTAAAAAAATCCATAATTTTGGTACTTTGATCAAAGTATTTCTTGACTATTTCTTGTTTTTTTCTGTATAGTCAACATTGCCTATGCTCTTTGCTCCTCCAATTGCACCAACTAATAAAAATGAATTTGCAAAGGTGTAGTGCCTTCCTCGTCTTCAATTCCAGTGTCTATGACTAATGCATTTAATTCCAAATGTACTAGATAAAATGGAGAATGTTGGGTGTTGCTTTTTGGCGTGATTTTGCTTGCCCACAAAGTATTAACAAGATTTTTATACCAATATCTTTTGTTTGTAGAAACTGTCTTCTTGAGGATTTGTATTAGAGATTTGTTAGTTGATTCAAACAATCCATTAACTTGTGGATAATAATTAGATGATTGTACCATTATTATACCAAATTTTCCACAAAAAATTGTGAACTTGGTGTTGGACTACGATTGTCGTTAGACCAAAACCTGTAGGCATTAGTCTTCACCACAATTTCCAGAGTTAGGATCCATGAGAGGAAGTTAAACCATGTCACGAAACTCGTGGGAAGCGTTGAACCCAATGTAAAACACTTGGAACCAATGAATATGGAACCATTATTAGTAATGAAATTCTTTAGGACATCGTGTCTTGAAAAAATATTTTCTTGTAAAAACTGGATAAGTTGTTCTAAGTTGGCTTCCTTTAATGTTATTTCCTTAGGAAATTTTGTAAAGTAATGAGTGTTAGCCTATGGCTTACCTTTACCAATCACTAAGTCTAAATTGTCACCTATATTTGTATTATTCATTTA
>JASDQU010949812.1:18807-29366 GCA_032191745.1 Picea mariana | reverse complement strand
AGATGTCCCTCAAGCAAGCCAATAAGGATAATAAATTATCACCAAAGTACTATGGCCCTTATAAGGTGTTGCAAAAGATTGGTACTATGGCATACAAATTGGAGTTTCCTGCATCTTCACGAGTACACCTAGTTTTCCATGTTTCATGCTTAAATACGGTTATAGGCGACAAGATCCCAATTCAAACTATATTTCCAGAACTTGACGAGGAAGGAAAAATCATATTGGAGCCTAAATCCATCACTAATACAAGAATTCTCCAACTGAGGAATAGATCCATTTCAGAGTATCTCATTAAATGGAGGAAACTACCGGCTGGAGATTCCACTTGGGAAGATGAGTCTTTTATACAGAAGCATCCAGAGTNTTTTATTTATGTCGGCTTTAGGCCATTAGTTGTAATTATACCTCATAGTCTCCTATATATACCAAGGAGACATTTTCATTTTGAATCATCTTGTACTTGAACATTTAAGTGGGGTAAAAGGAGGTTGCCCCCTCAAAGAGGCTTATTATCTGAAATTATCTCTTTTTCAAGGCATTGAGTACTTTTTCTGAGGTTTTTCTATGCTATATTGATATTTGATTCCTAACATGGAACAATGGATGAATGATGGAAGGAATGATGGTCAGAATGATGGAAAATGAACTAGTCCCAACAATATGTATGCATGTCCCCAACTTGACACTTGTCATGTTGGGAGCTACTTTGGCCCACTTTTCCCCAACTTTGGAACTTAGGATAAAATAATTATCCATACTTTATACTTTAAGAAATATTAATATAATATTCATTTTTGTCTTAAGCTCCCTAGCTTAGCCCCTTTTTCTTAAATTTTAGCCCTCCCTTTCCCTATCTAGTGGATTTTAGTCCCCCATACTCTTTATCGTGGTCGGTCTGTGTGCGGCAATGTATTTTATATTAATTATGAGACATGTACAGAAATAGGCGCACTGGTCTTTAACATCTAGGCTCTCTGGCCTAATCAAAACATAAGAATCCTAGCTTATAATAACTAGATCACCAACCTATAAAACAAAACATATACACAAAGGCTCATTGGCCTCACAATCACGCAGACTTAAGTTGTTGTGCGTGGTATCTAAGAATGTGCACACTTCATCATTTTACTGTGCAATACATGCGCGTACTATGCCATGAAAGGTGCATACAAAATGATGTTAGACAACTCACTAGCTTAAGTACATTTGCATTTACATTTACAATTGGGTTCGGCCTAGGGATATTACAATCCCCTCCCCTTATTTATGCACTATCCTCAATGCATCATGTACACATATACACAAAATTTTCAAAAATCCTCAAACATATGTAGGTACTCTTCCCGCATTGCATCCTCATGCTCCCAAGTAGTGTCCTTAGGACCATACCAGATCCATTGGACCTTTACAAGACCTATGGATTAATTCTAGATATGTTTGATTTTTTGGTCCAGAATGCGTACCGGATGCACTTGGAAAGCGCCTTCTTGCTCCACCTGAATCACATTACAATCAATAACATGATTAGCATTGAGTATATATTTATTTATCAATGATACATGGAATACATTATGAACAGACATAGATTGAGGAAATGAAATCATATAAGCTACCAGAACAATCCTCTCTAGGATTTCAAACGACCCACAATAGTGAGCTGCCAGCTTGTAACAATTTCCCAACTTCAAGGAACTTTTGTTGGTCTTCACTTTCAAGAATACACGGTCTCCCACTTTAAATTCCCTACGAGTTCTTCCCTTATCATCATAGCTTTTTTTCCTGTCTTGGGCAACCTTTAAATTTTGCTTTATTTTTATCATTTTCTCCTCCATTTCCCTGAGAAAATATGGTCCAACCACTGCTCTGTCTGTTGGGTTATCCTATCTTACTGGTGTGTTTCACTTTCTGCCATAAAGTGCCTCAAATGGGCTCATCTTTAGAGATGCTCGGTACCCATTGTTATAAAAAAACTATACTAAGTGTTGGTAGTCTTCCCATTTTGATGATTTATCCATCACATACATCCTCAACATATCCTCAATCACTTGATTCACCCTCTCTATTTGTCCATCTGATTTTGGATGATAAGTTGTGCTAAAATTCAATTTTTTTCCAAATCCATTAAATAATCCCTTCCAAAATTTTGAGGTAAATGTGGATCTCTATCAGACACAATTGTCTTGGGTATGCCATGTAATATAGAAATTTCCCTCATATAAATATCAACAATGTTTGCTACCTTGTGAGTAAGCTTAGTTGGAATAAAATGGGCATCTTTAGTAAGCTTATCCACCACTACCATGATAGAATCATGATTCTTGTTTGTTCTTGGAAGTTTGGTGATGAAATCCATTGTTACAACTTCCCATTTCCACTCAGGAATGGGTAATGGTTGTATAAAACCATCTAGGTGTCTATGCTCAGCCTTTACCTTTTGACATTCCAAACATTTGGCAATAAAATCAACAACCTCTTTCTTCATGCCTGGACAATAATATTGGCTCTTGACAACTACAATAGTTTTCTGATATCCTGGGTGCCCAACATAAGGTACATTATGCATTTCTCTCAATATCACATTTTTCAATTCCTGAGAATTTGGTACATAAATTATGCCCCTGAACATGAGAGTTTCATCATTATCTAGCTTGTATTCTTCAATTTTCTACTACAAATTACCTTGCTGTAATTTTGCCACTAAATCCTTGTATTGCAAATCTAATTTTGAAGCCTCTAAAATTTTGTGTTTCAAATATAATTGGTACATGCTAATGGTTGTAGCATCCATTTCATGCACTCTTCTGCTGAGAGCATCAACCACTTTGTTCTCTTTCCCCTTGATATGCTTTATATCAAAGTCATATTCACTTAGAAATTCTAACCATCTGGTTTTCTTAGAGTTGGTTGATCAAATAAATATTTCAGACCATTATGGTCTGTTCTTAGCTCAAACCTTTTCCCCATGAGGTAGTGTCTCCATTTCCTCAAGGCATGCACTATGGCTGCCAACTCCAAATCATGAGTGGCATAGTGTCTTTCATGCTCCTTCAACTTCCTTGATTCATAACATATAACAAACCCATTTTGACTAAGGAATCCACCAAGTCCTTCTTTACATGAATCTGTGCATACAATGAAGCCTTCATTTGGGTTCTCAATCCTTAGTATTGGATCACTTGTTAATAATGGTTTCAATTGTTGGAAACTCTTTTCACAATCCAATGTCCATTGAAACTTCACACCCTTCTTTTGTAAGGAAGTGATTGGGTGTGCAATCTTTGAGAATCCTTCAATGAATCTCCTATAGTATCTTTCAATACCCATGAATTATCTCATCTATGTCACATTCTTTGGCGCTGACCATTCCCTAATGGATTCTATCTTCTCTGGATCCACTGCTATCCCATCCTTTGAAATGATATGTCCCAAATAATGAATTTAAAATGAGCACTTGCTCAATTTGGCATACAACTGATTCTCCCTTAATACTTGCAACACCATCCTCAAATGATGTTCATGCTCATCCTGTGACTTAGAATATATAAGAATGTAACCCAAAAAGACAATGACAAACTTGTCTAAATATTCTTGGAAAACACCATTCATTAAGCACATGAAAAAATCTAGTACATTTGACAACCCAAATGGCACCACTATGAACTCATAATGACCATACCTTGTCTTGAAGGTAGTCTTGTTGATATCTTCCTCTTTAATCCTTACTTTGTGGTATCTAGACCTGAGATCTATCTTGGAAAATATCTTTGCATCCTTCAATTGATCAAAGAGATCATCAATCCTTGGAAGAGGATACTTGTTCTTTACAGTCACTTTATTCAACTGTCTGAAATCAACGCACAACCTTAATGTCCTATCTTTATTCTTTATGAACAAGACCAGGGAACCCCAAGGTGACACACTTGGGTGTATATACTCCTTCTTCAGAAGTTCTTCAAGTTGCATTTGCAAGTCCTTCAACTCTAGTGTACTCATCTTGTAAGGAGTCTTTGACATTGGAGCTGCTCTAGGCATTAAATTTATAGAGAAATCAATATCTCTCTTTGGGGGTAGTCTTGGTACCTCCTTGAACACATCTTCAAATTCTTCTAGGACTACATAATATTCCAAATTTGGCACCTTATCTTTAGGTGTCTCTTCCATATGAGCTGCAAATATTTGACACCCTTTTTTGTAACATTTCTTCAACTATAATGCTAAAATTTCTCTAATGGTTACTGCCATGGGAATTCCATTCACTTTCCTTTGGTTCCCATCCTCATCCAAGCAAGTGAATGCTTTGTTACGAAAATATAGGATAGCATGATGATGATCCAACCAATCCATTCCAATTAGGCAGTCATCGAAACCTAAAGGCAAGATGTTCAAATCTGCCTTAATGTTCAGTCCATTCATGTCCATAAGACATGACTCAACCAACTCATTAAATTTTCTTTTGGCTCTGGTGGCTAGCTGCACCAACCAAGATTTTCCATGCTTGCTTCTTGGCAAATGAAAACTTTCCACCATCTTAGGATCTATATAACTATGACTAGCTCTTGAATCAATTAAAATAGCAATGGTTTGGTTGTTGATCATACCTTCCACTTCAATCATATGTGACTGATACTATGCTTGCTTGTTGTCCAAGGATGCATAGATCCTTGGTACATTTCTACCCATGTCCTCCACTGTTTGAGCTTGCTGAACATTGTGAACAGTCCTCACTTTTTCACCTCTGTGAGGACAATCTCTAAACATATGATATCCTTTACAACCCCAACATTGAATAGGTGGTTTCCATGGCCTTTGACCCCCCGTCTCATTTGTTCTAGGTTCTCTAGAAGTTGGTTGGCCCTGTGTATTATTTTTGAAGAACTTTGTCTTAGCTCCCTTCTTCGTCTGATCCATGTTGAACTTCTTTTTGTCTTCCCAATATTTTTGGAAAGTTGGCCTTGATTTTTGCTAATCATAAATGCATTTATCTCACCTTATGGTATCCTCCAATGTATTTGGATCGTCATACTGTATTTTGTCATTGATGAATGGTGGAAATTCACTCAAATACCTTTGAATCTTAACTATTGCATTCTTGATGAAAGAAACATACTTCAACATTTCTAAAAACCTTCTTTCATATTCATCAATGGTCATACTCCCAAGATTCAGTTCAAAGAACTCTTTCAGTTTCTTGTCATAGTATCTCTTTGTCAAGTATTTCTTCTCAAAATACTTCTCGAATTCTTTCCAAGTAACACTTTTCTCTTTAATGTGTTTCACCTGCACAAACTGATCCCACCACATGGATGCCTTTCCCTTGAGCTGATAGATATAAATTATACCTTCTGCATGAGAAAAATAATTATGCAATTGAAAATACCTTCTCATGCCCAAAAACCATGTCTTTGCATGTTCATCCTTCTTGTGCTCACCATCAAATGTAGGAGGTTTGATTTTGTTCATTTCTCCTCGTAGCTCATCCACCCCAGACCTCTTATGATTTTTGACAGGGGATGGACTTGAGCTTCTATGTGATGTCTTATTGGAATGCATCGGGGAGTGGTGGTGATGTCTACCAACACTTCTTGATTTTCTTTTCTCATCAGGAGACCTATGACTTCCTGATTTGCTTGAGCCACTCTCCTTATCCAATTTTTTTTCTATTTTTTTCAAGCTCTCCATTAAATTCATGTTGAAGTAATCATGATACTCCTTGGCTCTCATAAGCCTTTCACTATCATCTTTATGGCTTTGGACATCCTTCTGCAAATTTTTAATGGTTTCTACCATATTCATGTTTCCATCCCTTTCTTCTCCATGTCCATTGGAGTTTGTTCCTTCAATGCCCAAATGGACATCCATCCTCCGATCTCATCCTCCTGACTGTAAGTCCCCTGTGCCTCTTCCATTACTCTGGACTCTAAGTTGATCTTGATCTGATCTAGTTGTTGTTAACTCTGCAAAATGTGCAGCCAACAAAACTTTGTCAGGCTAACTGTTTCAACAATTTCATAAATATGAACCATTCTGGTTCAATAATACATATCAGGATTATTTCTTCTAATTTCTTAAAACATGGAATGCCCAGATCAATTTTATAGGTGGATAAATATATTCCACTTTCCAACACCTTTCCAACGCCTTCTCCCATGCTCAATTCTGAGTCTTGAGAAGAAAGTTATGGTTATTAGAAATTTGCCCATTAATTTTTCTATTCATTTTTCAACTTGGTGCAATTATGCGTTGTAATTATGCAATTTCGCACCTACTCCATTGGAGTTTTCATAGGATCTCAATTGGGTTTATTCATATAAATATTATGGACACTCTGTCCAAGTTCACCTTTTTCTAGGTTCTTGGCTGCTAATTACAACCTGCTGAAGTTCTAGACCAATTCGTGTTTTTGGTCTGGAATGCTACAGGTACACTATTTTCCATTTTAAACATTTTTAACATGCCCAGAAATTTAATTTAGCTCTGGAACTGTCTTCTATGGCTCAATATATTTCCATTTATTGCTCCTTTGCCTCAATATGATTCTGGAGTAGAAAGTTATGGCTCTTTGAAGTTAGATGGGTTTTAAAATTTACCCTCCACTGTTTGTGCTGTAACTTTCTCATAAAAGCTTTGTTTGAGAAATAGTTTACACCATTAGAAAGATCTCTCTGAGATCTTTTACTTGAGCTGCAAAGATAAAGTGTGCCAAGGCACACTCTATTTTCGTGGTTTTTGAGTGGCTAAAAACGTTGTTAAGGCCCTCAAAAACACGTTGCAAAAAGATGACATTCAAATGATATAAAACGTTGTAGAAAATCGTTGGTTTTATGTTGTTGTTCACCCTCCAAAGGACTTCACGCGCAAAAATTTCAACATGTAACCTACATTTACCATGAACCGCAACAACACAAGGTAAATCGTGCTTTGCATACTTTAAAACCACTGTGTATCGTTTCTTTGTCGCGGAAATAACTTGCACACACTACTTTTATGTGGTGCCCGTAATTTAGTGTGCACACCCGCACACCAAAATTTTTCCGCGCGGTGTCAAAATTTAGTGTGCGCACCAACACATAACGTTTTTTCCATGTGGTACCAAATTTTAGTGTGCGCACTCGCACGCTAACATTTTTCTGTGCAGTGCCTAATTCTTAAATATCTCAAGCTTTTACTGTGCAACATGCATTTTTAGTGTGCCCACCCGCGCACATTCATTTTCATGCACATCAATTCCTCGTGAATTTCGCTGCAGAAATTGGGCCTTTTTCCTAATGTTTTCCCCCATTTACCATAAACATTCCGCAACCACGAAATTCATTCAATTTCACCCCGATAACACCAACTCAACCTCTGCAACAACAAATCATTGTGGGTTGACATTTCTGGATTAGATTTTTCTCAAAATCAAGTCACGAATTGAGAATTTTAATTACTAAATTCGCTCCATCTGTAATGGCTTCACTGTAAATTCAAATTCGACCAATTCCCAGTCCAAATTTGTTAGAACAAATATTAAACCAGTAATATCTCACCACTTGGCCGAATTTTTCAATTTTCCCGTGAATTTCACAACAGAAATTGGGGCCGAATTTGTTTCTAAAATGTATCATGGATGTTCTGCAACTCGAAATTTAGCCACTTCGAAATAAATTCATTGTGAAACTTCACCTCAACTCAACTTGCTCGGCCCATCCTGGCTCAGTGTTGAAAACTGAAGCTCTGATACCATATTGTAACATCCCCGACCACCCATGCCGGACCACGCTACACGAGAGAACTCTTCCGTTATCTCTATGAAACATATTGTAGCATACCCAACATCCAAACTAAGTTATGCCACATAAAATTTTCGAATTGTATGTGATTAAAACATATACATACACAAAACACTTGTGGAAGCTTTAAATATGAAATGTAAATAGACAAATACATTTTGTACATGCACGTATTCATACTGAAATAACATAAAACATAGACATGCAACATATACAGAAAATACCCATAAACATGCAGACATTTATAACCATGCATAAGATAAACCCATAAAACTGAACACATAAATAATAATGCAGCATGTAAATTTATCACACAATTGGCACTTATATTAGTAAGAATATCACCAACTGCGTGCAGACCTTCCATGAACCTCCCAGCCTTAGACCACACTGCTCATCACTCTCAGCAGTGGTTCACCCCCAAGCTAGGACTAAACTCCATTCGGGAAAAGGGATTGCTAACCAGGCTCGTAGACAATAGGAAAGACTCTGTCACATGTGATCACTCAACTAACAGCCTACAGTCCCTCATTCCCCACACACCTGTCCCACCCCAGGAAGTGTGCCCCTTCTCTACTAAACAGTCCTTCGGCTACCCCACTTCCCTTCTAGGGATTCAACAATAGGTCAGACATGAAGTCTCAGAGCCCTATAGCTGCACTTTAGCACCTTCAAGAAATCAATTCCCCAACAATTCTCTCACCCAGAGAGAAATTGATCATGGGCCTGACAACCCACCTCTTCAATATCCCACGGGACTGACAACCCACTTCTTCAGTCCAGCTCCCAAGATAACCAGCTACACAAACAAGTATGGCTATGGATACAGGATCTGGTACAGTGACAATAAGGTACAAATGATAACTGAGTGAGTAAGTGAGTCATCATGGAACAATGGTTGAATGATGGAAGGAATGATGGTCAGAATGATGGAAAATGAACTGTCCCAACAATATGTATGCATGTCCCCAACTTGACACTTGTCATGTTGGGAGCTACTTTGGCCCACTTGTCTGCAACTTTGGAACTTAGGATAAAATAATTATCCATACTTTATACTTTAAGAAATATTAATATAATATTCCTTTTTGGCTTAAGCTCCCTATTTTAGCCCCTTTTCCTTAAATTTTAGCCCTCCCTTTCCCTAACTAGTGGAGTTTAGTCCCCCATACTCTTTATCATGGTCAATCTGTGCACAATGATGTATTTTATATTAATTATGATACATGTACACAAACACACACACTGGCCTTTAACATCTAGGCTCTCTGGCCTAATCAAAACATAAGCATCCTAGCTTATAATAATTGGCTCACCAGCCTATAAAACATAGCATATACACAAAGGCTCATTGGCCTCACAATCACACACTCTTAAGTTGTTGTGCATAGTATCTAAGAATGTGCACACTTCATCATTTTACTGCAAAGTACATGCATGCACTATGCCATGAAAGGTGCATACAAAATGATATCAGACAACTCACCAACTTAAGTACATTTGCATTTACATTTACAATTGGGTTCTCCCTAGGGATATTATAGCATATCTCCTTTCCCTCAAAAGTAAGGCAAAGTCAGGCTCGAAAGCTCCCGCGAAAGTCACTTTAGCTGCGGGTTGAGAGGGTTTAACTTCTGCTTGAATTTTATAGTAGAGTTTATTAAACCTCTAGGTAAATTCTAGGACTGACTCGGAATTATTTTTCCTCAGAGCCCCAAATTTTGTCAGATAATACAAGTGATCTTTTTTCTCTCCCCACTGCCTTAAAAAGGCATTTTCTAGCATGTCATAAGATTCTACAGAACCTACTAAGAGCCCTCGAAACCAGAGTCTTAATTTTCCTTCAAAAGTTTGCACCAAAATTATAGAGTAAACATCCTCATGCTCAATTCCAAGGATATCAATGAATTGGTCAAAAATGTTTATGTGCTATGTGGCAATTAAGTCTCCTTCTCCCATGAATTTCGGTAATTTATTCATATAATTTTCTGGTAAATCATGAAGGACAAGGGGAAGGACTAAAGGAGCGTATATGGTCGCCACTTTGGCAACAATCGTAGGGGGCGGAGGTGGTGGTCCTTAATTACCTCCTCCAGCACCTCCGAAACCACCTCCTCCAACAACAACCATTTGACGTCGAGGTGATGAACTCCGAGAGTTAAACATAGGGTTTTTGTAAACCAATAGGGACCGAAGTAGTGACTGTTCAACTTCCTCAGGCTGTAGTGAGGGAAAGACTAGGAACTGAGCATTATAAGAAGTGAAGTCTAGAAGAGGAGGGAACGAGAAATGTGTACTAGCTTCTTCAGACTTACAAGACGTATAGATAGGTGAACCATCAGGAGACCAATTGTGGTGAAAGGTGTTAATGTTTAATCCATTATTATAGTTCTTTGCATTTCAATAGATAACAATAGCATAATACAAGATCACTGAGAAATACACAATCAAAAGAGACACAACATTTATCCTGGGAAACCCTCTAGGGGAAGAAAACCCAGGCAAAATTCCTTATTATAGATAGCCAATACAATGCCAAGAGATAAATCAAGAAAATATAGAAAGTCCTCTCCTAAATATGTGCCTCTCTCTCTCTCTCTCTTCTCCAACTGCAGTTCCGAAACTTGTCTCTTAATGAGCAAGTGAAGTGTGAAGTGTGTCTAAGTGAGGTGCTAGCCTCTTTATTTATAAAATACTGGCACATGTGGGAGTGTCCTTTCACTGGCAGGGACAACTTCTTCTACTGGGTGGTTATAACCACCTTTATTATATTCTGTGGCCTCTTTA